>CM061919.1:122880082-122901194 GCA_031002005.1 Vandiemenella viatica
AATTCGGCCATGGCCTTTTGAAGGAAGCATCCCGGCATTTGCCTGGAGTGATTTGGGGAAACCATGGATAACCCAAATCTGGATGCCCGGACGGGGATTCGAACCGCCGTCCTTCCGAATGCGAGACGAGGCGAGAACGCTAACCGTTACACAGACGTAAAGCAGATAAAAAACGATAGTTGGTTACGTATTTGTAATGTGTATCTGAGGCGGAACTATGCTCATATAGCGTATCATTTGCAAAAAATAAATAAATAAATAAACAAAAACGACTCAACAGATCCGTTTAAAACTTGATGGTCGAAATTCGGAAGCGTGTACCCTGATTTAAAAAAAGATCTAATGTTCCTTTAAGTTCGCAATAAGCCGTCAGATGCTTAGCACACATTTCCCACTATAAGCAGACAACGGGTTTGTAAGAAGAAGTGAAATCAAATCCGCCGAAAAAGTTTTCAAATGAATAATTCGATTTTGCGTTAGTTCTATTAGTTGGCAGCAAAAAAGCAAATGAGAACAATATAAAAACTCCTGAGCCCCCTTTGTGGTGCTACCACGTTGTAGAATTGAGATGGAACGATGCTGCACAGCAGGTGCCCCTGGACGGTTCGCTGCCAAGTTAACCCAACTGTCTTGAGGTCTCTCTACTCAACAGTTGATTGCACTGTCAACAGGTGAATTATCTCGTGCTCCATGAACTCTTGACATACATCTGCGTCAGTGTTAAATTTTTATTCTTGAAAAATATTAGCATCATCTAAGAACGTCGATACAGGGGTAGACTTTGCTTACACGCTGATGGTACTGCTACAAAATTGTAAATTTTTGATCGTTTCCAATATTCAAGTGAATGTTTCAAGGAAAAGAAGTTTGTTAAAATTATTAAGAAGTTCAGAATCGTCAGGATCAATTTACAGATTATGAATATTAGTGTCGACTGAACTCGAAGGATACATCCATATTTCTTCTGGAAGCGTTCTACTGAGACAACTACTTGGAAAGGTATTTTAAAGACCTTCGCAGGCTTTCCTATTTCCGGCTAAAATGGATGACAAGTCTGGATGACATCTTTGATTGCAGCCACCTGGAAGTGAATCTTTATCATGAAGCCATTAAAATGTTGATTAAAAGTGGTTAATTTATTTCAACTACAATTTTTTTCTGCAAATGAGACAGTCTCACAGAGATAGAGAGAGAGAGAGAGTGTAAGAAGTCCAATGTTAGTTGCATTCTGTTTCTGATACTACTATTATTTATTACAGAAAATTCTTTAAGAAAGAGTATACATGATGATAAACTGAGGAAAAAAAAGATATTTTTGGTTTAATGAATGACTTACATTTCTGCTCTTCAATTGCGCAATGTAACAAAGCACGGTATGTCATTGTTATGTTGTCCCAATAGACGTAAAAAAAATTTTTTATCACCTGTGGTTAACCTTATTATGGGTATTGCTTGTTACGTGTTCAGTGCAAGCAAGCTATACTTCTCTACATTCCAGGTTAATGTATGATCGCATACTTTTCAACAAATTTTCTTGCATCTCACTAGATCACTATTTATACTAAGCTTCTAGCACAGTTCCGCCAGACTACTGTATTCTACAAACTGGTTACTGGAGTACAGCGGCAAAGCCTGTTTTCCCTTCTTTAAACATGCTCATTTTCCCATTCTCGGATGAGTCTCCTTTGTTCGGCCATCCAAATATAGGTTTTCCATAGTTTCCTTAATTCATTTGAGATGAAATAGCGGATTGATCCTTCAAAGGCCATGGCCGAATTCTTTCCTGTTTCTTACCCTCAATCATTTCCGGTTCTGAAATCGTTAAAAAATGTATGTGAACCAATGATTTTTGGCCTTGTGCTTCTAACGATCCAACTGTGGAATCCAGAGTTGGTTTACTCCAACACTGGTGGCAGATTGCAAAAATTAAAGAGCTTTTTACGATGGTGTGTTTACTGTATGGCGCGCATTCTTCCACTGCACCCATAGCAGCTCGTCGGCTCTGCGTGTAATGAGTACTAGTTCCCGGAAATCTGTTTACTGGTTTTTGTGGTATAAGAAATCTCTCAATGTCCTTCGTCTGAATATCTCTACTTAACTAGCTAAACAAAAAAGCGACATAATTATCTGTGACCTTCTGCAAGTGCCGGCAAGTAGTAGGTTTACTTCTGCCGATTAATTTACGACCAGCATCAAAATTTCCTTTTTGACAGCGTGTGCAGAACACCAACCTTGCACTAAAATCACTATTTTTAATACACCAAAAAAAAAAAAAATCTATAGTACTTGCATGAAAAGGAAATGCACATGAAGGCTAATTATGCGACTGAGGTAAGCAATCTGGGCCTGGATTCGATGGTGGAAGTGCTATATGCATTATACTATTTCCCCGATCGTTCGGAACCTACATAAAGGTAGAGGTCTGCTTTGAGGGTCGGCGGCTGGTCATTGATCATCTGGCTGAAATAATAATATTATCATATAACCGCGACTTCGTACGCATGGACTTGGAATTCTAGTTGCTATAATTGGATATCGAAAGCTGCAAGTAAGGTTTCGCACAAACCGACTACGAGAGAAAGTCTGAGTGAACAATATAACATTACAGAGACTAACACCCTCGGTTTCCGTTTAGTCAGTTTTAAAAATTTCATGACAAAATATGTCATTATTCCCGAAAAAAAGAAATCCTATGTCCTTCCCAATGACACATAGTATTTTCTTGTCGAATTTCATCAAGATCGGTTTAGCAATTTCGTCGTGAAAACTTAACAATTCGACAGAGACAGAATTAGTTTCACATATGTAGTATTAGTGTAGATATACACAAAAAGAACCTAAAATTTTAAAAAGTTCAGAAACGAAAACTGTGATATCGATATCTAATACAAGAGACTGGTGGTGAGTTCTTATCGCTGGAGACGAAGTACGATGATTTCGACAATCCACAGAACCTATGCTGTGAATCATAAATAGATAGTTGGAGGAAGATAAATTGGAGAGACTGCAGTAACGATTGTGAAACGAATGGGCAATACGGAGCCTATCCGGAAAGTTCCTGTTCTCAACCATAAGTGGTGATACTATCGGGAAACTTCGATATTTGAAATGTCACTAGTTTTTATTATTATTATTATTATTATTATTATGGCATTTGGCCTTAATAGTTATTTGTCCTGCTCTGCATCACTTCCAAGTTTTTTACTTTCCATCTCAAGTGATGCATTGAAAATTGTAGATCATCACTGTCAGCTATTACTACCTAGTTATCGCCATAAGTAGGGTATCGAGATAGTTATTTCTCTGTAGTGTTTTACTCCCATGTATTATTAATCTCAAAATTTTTATTAATGAATTCATATAAATGGATAAAAAGGGTAATTTTTTCTGACACCATAGTTGACAAACTTCCAGTCTTTTGTTTAATGTTGTTGGTGATGTTTTATGGCGCGTCGACATCTAGGTCATTAGCGCCCTGACTAAAGCCCGATATGACAATATGGCTTAAAAATCCCGTCTGCATGGCCGACTGTAAAGGGGTCGGCCACGCAGACAGCAAAGAAAATTAAAATACTCATATGTTATCAAAAATACCGTCTGTGTGACCGACTGTAACCCGGGGCGCACATTGAGCTGCGTGGCGCAGTAGGGGCAACGCAGAGCAGGGCAGGGCAGCACAGACTGGCAGTTACTCGCGCATATTAGAGCGCAGTTTCGTGCGGCAGTTTACAAAGCATTGTGTTGTGCGAAAAACCGACAATAAAGCGTAACCAAAAACATGTCGATGCGAAAACTCGATTTTTGATTTCTGAATCAGATTCGAATGCCGAGCATGGAAAATTGTTATTACTTTAACAGAAGCTGAGTTAGATAAAACTATGCAAAAGTGAGTATATGAAAAGAAGAAACTCTCATATGCCTTTTGCAGTGACAAGAGAATTCTCAAAAGATAATTTTCGGATGACTCGAGCGGAGATTCACGGCATAATGTAACCTGTTATTTTCTCGACAAAGCTCAAATATCTATTAGAACTGAACAAAACTCGCTGTATTTTCGTGGTTATTTATTTAATTATTTAGCGTTTGACGGTACATGACATTTATAAGAATGTTTCTCTCTTTTATTTCATATTATATTTTTAAGAACACTATATAACAGAACATAAACACGTGAAACTAAAAAAGCAGTGTCAACAAATTAAGTGTTTCTCGGGGACATTATTGAATGATGTAGTACAAATAATAAGAAAACAAATAATGTGATAATAGCCTATATATATATATCAGTCTTTTTCGAAGAGTTATTAAAAATGAATTCAAAAAAATAAAATAAAAGTGAAAATTGTAAGTGGACAGTTGTATGATAAATAAATGCTGAATTTACTCGCCACTTGTTGGGCTCATTGTCCAAATCTCTTGTTTAAATTTAATTTTTATGTATTTTTTATAACTGATATTGTGAATCGCAGGTTGGTTACGCACCAGATTAATCAATTTTTCTTATTCCATAGTTGAAAATGATTATAAGTAAAGCAAGATTATAAATAACGCAAGAAGTGTTACGTTGTAAACCGGCACGAGTGAGCTGAGTGGCACAGTTTCTGTGTCGTGAACACAAAGTGGCGCAGGCGACGTGCGGCGCAGTACTGCGCTGGCCTGCTCTGCGTCTCAATTCGCGCTGTTCCGCTCCAAAATATAGAGACACAGAAACTGTGCTGCGCTGCGTCGACTGCGCGTCAATGTGCGCCCGGCCTAAAGAGGTCGGCCACACATACGGCAAAACCAGCTTACACGATTATTAAAAAAACTAATTAACTGGCTGGCTATAAATGGGCCAGCCAGATATAAAATACGAAACTTATAATTCTAAATAGTACTTTAGCTTGGTGGTTGTAAAAAGACCACCAATCCATTGTAAAACCCAACATTTTTGGGACAAGACCAGCCAAACTACAAAATTTTAAAACTTTAGCCACATTGTCGCAATCATCGTTTAAAATAAGGGGCAGATCGTTGGCTAGGCCAACGTCTGCCCTGAAGTTAAAACTATCGCACAGTCAGTTAAAATGTGTGCGCACTGTCAAAGGTACGCCACAAGCATCACATTCCGGAGGGTTCTCTCGGCAGAGAAGGAAACCATGAGTCAGAGGACAGTGCCCTATACGGAGGCGAGTGAAGAGAACCTCATGCTCCTCGCCCGCTGGAAGGAACTGCTCCACAGCTGAACGGTCAGTTTGACCAACCGGAGCTGCTTATGCTCGACTTCCAGCCACTGCCTCTACCATACCTCAAAAACTATTTCCTTCGCCGCCGAGGCAAGGTTGGTTTGGACCTTGTTGCAGGCTATCTTCCCCCTGATTCCCACATTTCAAGGTACTCAGCAGAATAAAACCTCCTTTCTGTGAGACTGGAGGGAAAGGAGGGCGTCCTGGATGTCCTGGACTAGACGGTCTGCTGGGTACATATTTCCTAAGACCTGAATACAGCTGAGGGAATCCTCTTATCGCGGATTACTTTAATAGGCTGGAGCGACTTTAACGCAGCGTAACGCTCGGCAATGTAAACGCTGCATCTACCATCCAGTTTGTGTAAGTCGCTCGAGGGAACACCACGAGGCAACCAACTCCGTTAGCCTGCTTAGACCCATCCGTATACACCGGGGTAACCGTGTGATACTGATTTAACACTGTCAACAGTACGTAAACAATTTGTTATACCAAGACAGATCTAAAATTATTCTGGGCCTCTTTGAAAGCCAGGGAGGAGATTTACTCGGCCCCTGGGGCAATCTGTGTTCGAGCCCCACAACGCACAATAGGCTTTGAAATCTCCCAAATGGATAAAGGGCCGAGTGAGTTGTTCAATGCCAGCCAGGTCGTCGTAGTCGACAGACGTACTGGTGGCAGATAAATAGAGCATACGGTTAGTTAGACCATGTATTTTCACTGCAACTGCTTGTAAAGAAGAGGTGAGAGCAATGGGTTCAGAGTGGACGGTGTTTTGGACAAACACAGTCACCCCCTTCCCCCTTCGCTCGATCACCCTCGGTATCGTCCTTTCTATAAATGTCGTGCCCTCTTAGCACTGGATGGTGGTTTGGGCTAAAATGTGTGTCTTGTAGACACAAACACAAAGGTTTAGACCGTGCTAATAGTTCTACTTCCTCGTGGGACTGATAGCCATTCAAGTTCCACTGTAGTATGAGAGCCATCTCACCTATTCAACCCCGGGTCGGTTGGGTTCTCGTCCTGTGACTACTGAGGGACGGGACCAGGTTCTTCCAATAGCATTTCGGAGTCTTCAGGCTCTGAAGACACTTCGGATTCGGTAAAGGCCTCGGAGGCACGCGGAGTCTTCTTCCACTGAAGCCATTTCCCCTTCTTCTCCCTGGTACTTTGTAACCTGGGAGGCGAAGAAGAAGGGGATTTAATGAAAGCTATAGAGTCCGAGTGCCGAAAATTCGGCCCTTCTGTTATTTTTCCCTTCCATTCGTAGCTGCTGTTTCTGCCGACACTGTAGCAGGTGGTGTTGCTATTGCAGAAGGTAATGTAATTGTAATAGCAGTTGTTGCAGCTGATGCTGGTGGAACTTTTGAACCTGTTGCTGAAGTAGTCGGGTTTGCAGCCGTGCTGCTACCGACGACCGCTTTTTTTTTTTTTTTTTTTGCTTGGGCTGGGGACAAGCAATGGGAAGGAATTCGGCCATGGCCTTTTTGAAGGAAGCATCCCGGCATTCGCCTGGAGTGATTTGGGGAAACCTTGAAAACCCCAAATCTGGATGCCCGGACGGGGATGCGAACCCGCGTCCTCCCGAATGCGAGGCCAGAACGTAAACCACTCACCCACCACGCTCGGTCCGACGTCCGCGGTCTTAGGTGTTATGACCTTTGTGGCTTTTGCGCCAAAATTGCATTGACATGAGCACGTTGTACTTGTGGCCATGTCTGCAAAGGACGTTTGTGTAGCAGCACTTTCTTTCCTGACGGGAGTTGATAATGTTTCGGCGAAACTTGTGGCGAAGACCGGTGGCGCAAGCGCCTTAAACCGTTTCTTCGCTTTGCCATAGGATAGTCGTTCCTTTGTTTTTAACTCCTGTACCTTCTTTTCATCAAGGTACACTCGACACTCCCTGCTCCAAGCGGATGAGACCCGGACCAGTTTACACACACACCTGTGGGAGGGTACATGTGCAGCCTTCCCACATTTCCCACAAGTGGGGTTGCCTTTGCAGGTCGCCGTCGTATGACCGAACCGCTGGCACTTAAAACAGCGCATTGGGTCCGGTACATACGGACGAACATTCAGATTTAGGTATCCTGATTTGATATCTTTCGTCAACGATGGAGTGTCGAACGTCAGGACGAAGGTGGCAATGTTTTCAAGACTGCCGTTAACCCTTCGCGTGTTCTGACGAACCTCTACCACGTGCTCCGATGCCCACTCCTTCCTCGGTCTCTAAATCAACTAGATCACGGCAAGTGATAACGCCTTTGCTTGAATTTAGAGTTTTGTGGAGTTCGCACTTTAGTGCGAACTCCCCGAGCTTCTCACACTTAAGGAGTAAGACAGCCTGCTTGTAGATGTTTCGAGCAGCAATGCCCCGTTCCTCAGCTTTTTTACTGATCTTACGGTTCCTGCGATACCCTCTAAACCTTTTTTAATATAAAATGGAGAGATAGTTTCGAAAGATCCCTCCACCCTTTTCATTATAACGAAGGCATTCTCTATCAAATAATCCTTCCTGTTACAGTTTACATTAGGCCCGTTTACACGCACGGTTTTTTCCGACAGTTTTGGAGCGTACGCTCCAGGCGCGCGCATCAATCCTTTACGTGTAAATGCTCGGTGGTCAGAGAGGCCTGGCGCGCGCTCCGAATGCGCACATCTGGCGCGCAGGTCTAACGAGGCCTCGTGTCTACACGCGCATTGTCGGTCTGCAGTCTTGATGCGTCAGTACAAGTTCGTTGTTGGTTCGAATTTCTGGGTGACTTTATTTAACTTTACCCTGCTTTAACAGATAAAAATCTAAATCTTGAAAAAATGTGGTCAAGAGATAATTTGGAAGGATTTATAGAACTTTATAAGAATTTTCTGTTTGTGGAAGGTTAAATCAAATGACTACAAAAATAAAAATTAAAAAAATCGGAAATATGATTAGTTAGTATAATTCAGCACTGAAATGATTCAAGAAACTCGGCGGCAATTCGAAAAGAACTGAGAAAAATATATGCAAGCAATTTCAAATCTTGGAGGGATATTCCAGTTGCCAAAAAACGAAGAGTAGGAGGCTAACATTACTCTGCAGTTATGTTCTTCCTCATGACTGTGTCTTGTTTTGATATTTGTGGAGATATTAATTTTAACTTCATCTTTTTAGGTAAAGGTGTCAGGTATTGGAATAAGCTACAAAGGGAAATGATGAACAATTTACCAAAAACGTTGAAAGAATTTAAAGTTAAAATTTGTAGAGGGCAAATGTAGGTGGGTGCAGGAAAGGGGGGAGATAGTTGTGCAGGGAAATTGCCACAGGAGCGTGCGCTCCATTGAAATTTAATGAAATATTATTATTATTAAAATTTAGTTATATATTATGATACTGTCGTTTCGTAGACAATTTTTTAAATCATCTGGTTCATTTATTTTCCCGTTGCTCTCACTAAAGAGGCATGTGTCCATATAGATCTCTAGTTTTGTGCCATCTTTCCGCCCATATACACTATGTTTATTTAATTCTTTCTGTACCCCCCCCCCCCCAAAAAAAAAAAAAATTAAAGCAGCTCTCATATTCCTCAGTTTATGTCATTTCTTTTGGAGGATATTTTAAATACACTTATAAACACAAGCACAACTAACAAAGACAACAACGACCTGAAAACCGAATGTTGCAAGTTGGACCGTCTACAAAACTTTCCAACCCGGCGGAAAGTCCACGCTCCACGGGATAACGGTCATTTTTGGCGCGTACACTCCAACCCGCAGTCCTGGCACGCGCAACTGGAGTGTTGACCATTTTTCGTCGCACGCTCCAGGAGCGACGGTCCAACCTCACGCACCGGCGCGGCAGTCCGGAGCGCCGTTCCAAACCGCCAGTTTGGCGTGTACGTGTAAACGGGCCTATTGTCAGGAGGCGGGCTGTCAACCCTCGCCCGCTTGCCACATCTTTGGGCGTTACAGTTTGAATTCCCCTGCAGTGTGTCCAAGCCGCAGGTAGAGGGAGAAGATTTTGGGTTTTTGGTATTTTGTCGCACGAGTTCGGAGGAACTACATGTCGAGTGACGTGGAGCCCCCGCATAACGCCACCATGCCCAATACAACAGGGATGCGGCAGTTGCCCCTGAGGTTGAACGCTAGCGGGTGGTTTGCCTCACCATCCATGCACCTCCTCGGCACGTTACTCACCTTGAGGTTTAGGGTTTTTTTTTTTTAAATAGAGGTTTGTACCGTCCTCGCGATCCGGGCGATGAAGCCAAGATCCCAGTTCTCCTTGTCACACAACGTTCCACCGCTACGCCCTACGGTGGTCGTTGAAGGATAGAAGGAGTTTACAATGTGGGAAACTTGCGGGCGCTCACAAGTTTCCAGCTCGGGCACCACGGGTTCACCAAACCCGTACCTGGCACTTGCGAGCCAAGCCCCTGCGGGCTCTTTCGTTTAAGATTCCAGATTCACAGCTATTCAACTGAATTTATAGAGACTAGAGGACGCATGCAAAAGTTTCTCAAATAAAATATTACAGCAACTGTTTAACAAAACACTGACCAGTGCGCGAATTTCGTGAATAAAATACAGTAAATAGTGAGGTTGATGGTTCACAGTAGGTTGAAAGAAGAACCGCTCATTTGTGGCAGTATCTTTCTGATTTCACCTGATGTATGCTATCGTACAGCCCAATAAATTGACGAAAACACCAGAAGCTATACCTTCCTGGAAGCCCAAGCGTCACGGAACTCATCGTAACACATCTGTGATATGTGTTGCTGCTATCTAGCGGTATAGATAAGGTATTAAGGGAGACAAATTTTCGGAAAAAAAGTTTAAGGAATAATGACACTTTCGCCTTTCCGGAAAGTGGGGATCTTACTATTTAAAATGCCTCATTTATCGATTTCAGTTAGGTATTAAGGAAAATAAATGGCTCGTGCAAAAAGTTTATAGAATCAAAAACTTTTTTGTAAACCTGTTGTAATATGACCATTCTCCGTCACACTCCAAGTTCGAATTTTGTTAATATTGGAATAAATTTGATAAGCTCGGGCGTCGATTCTCTATATGTTTCATTCAATATGCAAAACAAATATGAATTAAAATGAGTGGATATCTGGCACTGTGGAAGTAAGACATTATTGAAACAGTGTTAGTTCGAGCCGTCCTTAGTGGGAAACAACGGTCGGTAATCTCCACGGCGCCAGTATATCGGCGTCAGACAAAAGGCTGGATTTACCAAAGAGTTGTCCTTTGGGGTGGGAGGCTTTTCGGCGCCACCCAGGTACCCACTAACCCACCGGACTCTAACGGTTCTGTCGCTCTCCCTCCTGGTCACCCACGCGAGCGTAGGCGGGAAAAGGTCGAGCAAACCAATACTCTCGTGGGCCATGTGACTTCAGATTAGAATCCCGCGGACCAATCTCCATGGTCTTACAGCTAAAACCTGGAGATTTTGTGTTCCGCATGTCCCCGAGATGCTGGAGGGCGGGGCGATAGCTTAGCTTCGAGCGGGAGACGCACCCAGAGCTCATTCTGGTTCTGTATTCTGTTCTGGACCCTGGTTCGGCATTCTGTCCTGGACCGTGGCTTCTGCACGCTGCTCTGGACACTGGCTCTCGACGCAGCCCTGGACTCTGCTTCCGACTTCAGCCGAGGCTGAGGAATACTATCTGGCAGCCAGGAGCGTTCGGATTTCCGAATGAGGGAATGCTTCTCACGAGCCGCGAGTCATCTCCGACCACGCCGCCAGATGTCGCATACTCAATTGGTAATGTGTTTAGCCATCGAAGCCATAGCTTGTGCATTTAGGAAACTGTTAGGGACCCGTAAGGGACTTGAGACATCAATGCTCAAAATTGATGAGTGAAACCCACTCAGCTAGCAGGCCCAATGGTATAAAGGCCTATTTTTTTATAAAGACATGTTTGTCTGGGGCCATATGTGTTTCGTTCAAAACATTGTATTGCCTTTCAACTTCTTTTTCAGATGGCATCTAATACCATTTGTGGCGCCTTACATATTAGCATCATAACCCAAACTGAATTGGATTCTGTTATCACGAGGTTGTTATGATGCAACTTGAATATTGTTTGTTCATATAATTTTGATACTGATTATTTAAGTTGAATTTAACGTAAAGTTCATCATTTGTTTGCTTGCATTAATGGCTTAGGCGTTGCTTTGCCACATATACAATTTTTGTATGTTATGTTTAACGTTAAATTCGTCAGGCATGTAATTGCCAGCGATCATCAATAAATATCTCATTGTGTTAATTTACCTGTGATCCTGGAAATAAAGTTCTTGCAGTATATTAAATATAAAGTACCTATCAAATTCAACCCTTTCAATTAATGATACAAAAGAGGTGATAATTAAGATTTAGTATGCTTCTAAGTTAAATGATATTACCGTAGGGACAGTACTAGGGATTGCAATCCAGCAAAGCGGGATCCCGCAATCCCGCGGGATCCCGCATCATTAGACAGTCTGGCGGATCCCGCACAAAATTAAGCGGAATCCGCAAAATCCGGCGGAAACGCGTGTCAGTCTGCGTGACTCGCTGCCCCACTCGGTCTCTGTCGGATATTTTGCACTGTTTGCCTGTACCCTTCCAGTTGGCATTTGACTCATGTGAACAAGCGTTTGTTTTTGTCAACCTTCGTCATTCGTAAGTAAATAAATACACTTTTACGTATTCATCAAAACTTACGTTTGTTTCGAGTACACATTTCTGTAATTTGAGTTATGGTGCGTATTTAGTACGATTTTCTAACTATATAATTATTTTTTAAGTGTCGCACACGTTATCTGAACTACACGGTTACAGCTTTTTATTCACGGTTTCATTATTCCCATTTTCTGTATTTGCAGATAAAGTAATTGTGACAATTTCCTAATTTGCGGCTGAAAATTTGATTATTCGTTGATATGAAACTAATGTTATCGTAATTTTAACGATCGCGTACCTATTTATTTAACAGCTATCAAAAGGAAATTGTATATCCTTTGACTTATTGTTGTTTTGGCCGCTGCCTCAATGCGTTTCTTTGACGAAAGCCACCTGCTTACATGTGCCGCTCAGGCTTTCGATTAATCCCTCTTCTCCTTGTTATTATTTCGACTAAAGGTAAAAAAAGTTATAATGAAATTTTCACGGGTGTATCGACGAATTGTGTTGTAGGAACACCATACTTCGACGGCTGCCTCCGCCGTCTTCCTCACGTGTGTAATTTCGTGTGTTTGCAATGAAATCCGGAGATACAACCTATGAGGACTTCACTGCAATCATTCGCCGAGAAAGTCTCCTTTCTTACTAAAAAATAATAATTTCCACTCTAAAAACGTCGTTACGCCACATAAGTAAATCTGAAATACTTGACAGTTTACGTGTTGGTGAGTAGTTTCTTTTAATAACATTGAATCAACTGTAATATCAATCAAGGAATCAGGAGATATAATAATGAATCACGCAAAAAAGGCCAAGTCTCGTGCTTGTGCAGTGACAAAAAGTTATGAGATCTTGTTCTGAGCCAAGTCTACACTTTACAGAGTATATTCACTTCACTTTGTGAAATGGAATGCTTTTCTCGGTGTTATGGAACGTTTATTTAGAATTAAAAAAAAAAAATCTGGTAACTTGGCCATTAAGCAAACCATATTTTTAAACTTATGTATGTAAGGCACATAATATGACCTAAGACTCAATATTTTCCATTTTTATTATTTATTTAAAAATTGGTTTAGATTAAAAAAAAAATGTAAAACCTCGAAATACACTTAAGACACGCTAAAAAGTTTTAATGTCATTTTGCCAATCAAAATATTGTTAACTGTTAATTTTTATCATTTAACATTAAAAATTATTTATTAATTTAATTATTACTTTACTCTGAAACAGTTAGTTGAAAAGCTTATGGAACTTAACATAGAAATAAACCTGATATTCATAGTGTAGGGGTACTGTCTAAGGATTGCAATCCCGCAGTGTTTTCAATCCGCGGGATTTGCGCCAATCCCGCGGGATTGGTACAAACAGTTTTTTTAACGCATATATTTAATACATAGTTACTTAAAACGTTAATAAATTAAATAATAATTAAATTAATAAATAATTTTTAATGTTAAATGATAAAAATCAACAGTTAACAATATTTTGATTGGCAAAATGACATTAAAACTTTTAGCGTGTCTTAAGTGTATTTCGAGGTTTTACATTTTTTTTTTATCTAAACCAATTTTTTAAATAAATAATAAAAATGGAAAATATTGAGTCTTAGGTCATATTATGTGCCTTATAATGCTAATGGTTTGCTTAATGGCCAAGTTTCCAGATTTTTTTTTTTTTAAATCCTAAATAAATGTTCCGTAACACCGAGAAAATCATTCCATTTCACAAAGTGAAGTGAATATACTCTGTAAAGTGTAGACTTGGCTCAGAACAAGATCTCATAACTTTTTGTCACTGCACAAGCACAAGACTTGGCCTTTTTTGCGTGATTCATTATTAAATCTCCTGATTCCTTGATTGATATTACAGTTGATTCAATGTTATTAAAAGAAACTACTCACCAACACGTAAACAGTCAAGTATTTCAGATTTACTTTGTGGCGTAACGACGTTTTTAGAGTGGAAATTATTATTTTTTTTAGTAAGAAACGAGACTTTCTCGGCGAATGATTGCAGTGAAGTCCTCATAGGTTGTATCTCCGGATTTCAATGCAAACACATGAAATTACACACGTGAGGAAGACGGCGGAGGCAGCCGTCGAAGTATGGTGTTCCTACAACACAATTCGTCGATACACCCGTGAAAATGTCATTATAACTTTTTTTACCTTTAGTCGAAATAATAACAAGGAGAAGAGGGATTAATCGAAAGCCTGAGCGGCACATGTAAGCAGGTGGCTTTCGTCAAAGAAACGCATTGAGGCAGCGGCCAAAACAACAACAAGTCAAAGCATATACAATTTCCTTTTAATAGCTCTTAAATAAATAGGTACGCGATCGTTAAAATTACGATAACATTACTTTCATATCTACGAATAATCAAATTTTCAGCCGCAAATTAGGAAATTTTCACAATTACTTTATCTGCAAATACAGAAAATGGGAATAATGAAACCGTGAATAAAAAGCTGTAACCGTGTAGTTCAGATAACGTGTACGACACTTAAAAAATAATTATATAGTTATAAAATCGTACTAAATACGCACCATAACTCAAATTACCGAAACGTGTACTCCAAACAAACGTAAGTTTTGATGAATACGTAAAAGTGTATTTATTTACTTAAGAATAACGAAGGTTGACAAAAATAAACGCTTGTTCACATGAGTCAAATGCCAACTGGAAGGGTACAGGCAAACAGTGCAAAATATCCGACAGAGACCGAGTGGGGCAGCGAGTCACGCAGACTGACACGCGTTTCCGACGGATTTTGCGGATCCGCTTAATTTTGTGCGGGATCCGCCAGATTGTCTAATGATGCGGGATCCCGCGGGATTGCGGGATCCCGCTTTGCTGGATTGCAATCCCTAGTACTGTCCCTACGGTAATATCATTTAACTTTAGAAGCATACTAAATCTTAATTATCACCTCTTTTTGTATCATTATGAAAGGGTTGAATTTGATAGGTACTTTATATTTAATATACTGCAAGAACTTTATTTTCCAGGATCACAGGTAAATTAACACAATGAGATATTTATTGATGATCGCTGGCAATTTACATGCCTGGACGAATTTAACGTTAAACATAACATACAAAAATTGTACATATATGTGGCAAAGCAACGCCTAAAGCTACAAACAAATGATGAACTTTACGTTAAATTCAACTTAAATAATCAGTATCAAAATTATATGAACAAACAATATTCAAGTTGCATCATAACAACCTCGTGATAACAGAATCCAATTCAGTTTGGGTTATGATGCTAATATGTAAGGCGCCACAAATGGTTATTAGATGCCATCTGAAAAAGAAGTTGAAAGGCAATACAATGTTTTGAACGAACACATATGGCCCCAGACAAACATGTCTTTATAAAAAAATAGGCCTTTATACCATTGGGCCTGCTAGCTGAGTGGGTTTCACTCATCAATTTTGAGCATTGATGTCTCAAGTCCCTTACGGGTCCCTAACAGTTTCCTAAAATGCACAAGCTATGGCTTCGATGGCTAAACACATTACCAATTGAGTATGCGACATCTGGCGGCGTGGTCCGGAGATAGCTCGTGAGAAGCATTCCCTCATTCGAAACCGAACGCTCCTGGCTGCCAGATAGTATTCCTCAGCCTCGGCTGAAGTCGGAAGCAGAGTCCAGGGCTGCGTCGAGAGCAGCGTGCAGAAGCCACGGTCCAGGACAGAATGCCGAACCAGGGTCCAGAACAGAATACAGAACCAGAATGAGCTCTGGGTGCGTCTCCCGCTCGAAGCTAAGCTATCGCCCCGCCCTCCAGCATCTCGGGGACATGCGGAACACAAAATCTCCAGGTTTTAGCTGTAAGAACCATGGAGATTGGTCCGCGGGATTCTAATCTGAAGTCACATGGCCCACGAGAGTATTGGTTTGCTCACCTTTTCCCGCCTACGCTCGCGTGGGTGACCAGGAGGGAGAGCGACAGAACCGTTAGAGTCCGGTGGGTTAGTGGGTACCTGGGTGGCGCCGAAAAGCCTCCCACCCCAAAGGACAACTCTTTGGTAAATCCAGCCTTTTGTCTGACGCCGATATACTGGCGCCGTGGAGATTACCGACCGTTGTTTCCCACTAAGGACGGCTCGAACTAACACTGTTTCAATAATGTCTTACTTCCACAGTGCCAGATATCCACTCATTTTAATTCATATTTGTTTTGCATATTGAATGAAACATATAGAGAATCGACGCCCGAGCTTATCAAATTTATTCCAATATTAACAAAATTCGAACTTGGAGTGTGACGGAGAATGGTCATATTACAACAGGTTACAAAAAAGTTTTTGATTCTATAAACTTTTTTGCACGAGCCATTTATTTTCCTTAATACCTAACTGAAATCGATAAATGAGGCATTTTAAATAGTAAGATCCCCACTTTCCGGAAAGGCGAAAGTGTCATTATTCCTTAAACTTTTTTTCCGAAAATTTGTCTCCCTTAATACCTTATCTATACCGCTAGATAGCAGCAACACATATCACAGATGTGTTACGATGAGTTCCGTGACGCTTGGGCTTCCAGGAAGGTATAGCTTCTGGTGTTTTCGTCAATTTATTGGGCTGTACGATAGCATACATCAGGTGAAATCAGAAAGATACTGCCACAAATGAGCGGTTCTTCTTTCAACCTACTGTGAACCATCAACCTCACTATTTACTGTATTTTATTCACGAAATTCGCGCACTGGTCAGTGTTTTGTTAAACAGTTGCTGTAATATTTTATTTGAGAAACTTTTGCATGCGTCCTCTAGTCTCTATAAATTCAGTTGAATAGCTGTGAATCTGGAATCTTAAACGAAAGAGCCCGCAGGGGCTTGGCTCGCAAGTGCCAGGTACGGGTTTGGTGAACCCGTGGTGCCCGAGCTGGAAACTTGTGAGCGCCGCAAGTTTCCCACATTGTAAACTCCTTCTATCCTTCAACGACCACCGTAGGGCGTAGCGGTGGAACGTTGTGTGACAAGGAGAACTGGGATCTTGGCTTCATCGCCCGGATCGCGAGGACGGTACAAACCTCTATTTAAAAAAAAAAAACCCTAAACCTCAAGGTGAGTAACGTGCCGAGGAGGTGCATGGATGGTGAGGCAAACCACCCGCTAGCGTTCAACCTCAGGGGCAACTGCCGCATCCCTGTTGTATTGGGCATGGTGGCGTTATGCGGGGGCTCCACGTCACTCGACATGTAGTTCCTCCGAACTCGTGCGACAAAATACCAAAAACCCAAAATCTTCTCCCTCTACCTGCGGCTTGGACACACTGCAGGGGAATTCAAACTGTAACGCCCAAAGATGTGGCAAGCGGGCGAGGGTTGACAGCCCGCCTCCTGACAATAGGCCCGTTTACACGTACACGCCAAACTGGCGGTTTGGAACGGCGCTCCGGACTGCCGCGCCGGTGCGTGAGGTTGGACCGTCGCTCCTGGAGCGTGCGACGAAAAATGGTCAACACTCCAGTTGCGCGTGCCAGGACTGCGGGTTGGAGTGTACGCGCCAAAAATGACCGTTATCCCGTGGAGCGTGGACTTTCCGCCGGGTTGGAAAGTTTTGTAGACGGTCCAACTTGCAACATTCGGTTTTCAGGTCGTTGTTGTCTTTGTTAGTTGTGCTTGTGTTTATAAGTGTATTTAAAATATCCTCCAAAAGAAATGACATAAACTGAGGAATATGAGAGCTGCTTTAATTTTTTTTTTTTTGGGGGGGGGGGGGGTACAGAAAGAATTAAATAAACATAGTGTATATGGGCGGAAAGATGGCACAAAACTAGAGATCTATATGGACACATGCCTCTTTAGTGAGAGCAACGGGAAAATAAATGAACCAGATGATTTAAAAAATTGTCTACGAAACGACAGTATCATAATATATAACTAAATTTTAATAATAATAATATTTCATTAAATTTCAATGGAGCGCACGCTCCTGTGGCAATTTCCCTGCACAACTATCTCCCCCCTTTCCTGCACCCACCTACATTTGCCCTCTACAAATTTTAACTTTAAATTCTTTCAACGTTTTTGGTAAATTGTTCATCATTTCCCTTTGTAGCTTATTCCAATACCTGACACCTTTACCTAAAAAGATGAAGTTAAAATTAATATCTCCACAAATATCAAAACAAGACACAGTCATGAGGAAGAACATAACTGCAGAGTAATGTTAGCCTCCTACTCTTCGTTTTTTGGCAACTGGAATATCCCTCCAAGATTTGAAATTGCTTGCATATATTTTTCTCAGTTCTTTTCGAATTGCCGCCGAGTTTCTTGAATCATTTCAGTGCTGAATTATACTAACTAATCATATTTCCGATTTTTTTAATTTTTATTTTTGTAGTCATTTGATTTAACCTTCCACAAACAGAAAATTCTTATAAAGTTCTATAAATCCTTCCAAATTATCTCTTGACCACATTTTTTCAAGATTTAGATTTTTATCTGTTAAAGCAGGGTAAAGTTAAATAAAGTCACCCAGAAATTCGAACCAACAACGAACTTGTACTGACGCATCAAGACTGCAGACCGACAATGCGCGTGTAGACACGAGGCCTCGTTAGACCTGCGCGCCAGATGTGCGCATTCGGAGCGCGCGCCAGGCCTCTCTGACCACCGAGCATTTACACGTAAAGGATTGATGCGCGCGCCTGGAGCGTACGCTCCAAAACTGTCGGAAAAACCGTGCGTGTAAACGGGCCTAATGTAAACTGTAACAGGAAGGATTATTTGATAGAGAATGCCTTCGTTATAATGAAAAGGGTGGAGGGATCTTTCGAAACTATCTCTCCATTTTATATTAAAAAAGGTTTAGAGGGTATCGCAGGAACCGTAAGATCAGTAAAAAAGCTGAGGAACGGGGCATTGCTGCTCGAAACATCTACAAGCAGGCTGTCTTACTCCTTAAGTGTGAGAAGCTCGGGGAGTTCGCACTAAAGTGCGAACTCCACAAAACTCTAAATTCAAGCAAAGGCGTTATCACTTGCCGTGATCTAGTTGATTTAGAGACCGAGGAAGGAGTGGGCATCGGAGCACGTGGTAGAGGTTCGTCAGAACACGCGAAGGGTTAACGGCAGTCTTGAAAACATTGCCACCTTCGTCCTGACGTTCGACACTCCATCGTTGACGAAAGATATCAAATCAGGATACCTAAATCTGAATGTTCGTCCGTATGTACCGGACCCAATGCGCTGTTTTAAGTGCCAGCGGTTCGGTCATACGACGGCGACCTGCAAAGGCAACCCCACTTGTGGGAAATGTGGGAAGGCTGCACATGTACCCTCCCACAGGTGTGTGTGTAAACTGGTCCGGGTCTCATCCGCTTGGAGCAGGGAGTGTCGAGTGTACCTTGATGAAAAGAAGGTACAGGAGTTAAAAACAAAGGAACGACTATCCTATGGCAAAGCGAAGAAACGGTTTAAGGCGCTTGCGCCACCGGTCTTCGCCACAAGTTTCGCCGAAACATTATCAACTCCCGTCAGGAAAGAAAGTGCTGCTACACAAACGTCCTTTTGCAGACATGGCCACAAGTACAACGTGCTCATGTCAATGCAATTTTGGCGCAAAAGCCACAAAGGTCATAACACCTAAGACCGCGGACGTCGGACCGAGCGTGGTGGGTGAGTGGTTTACGTTCTGGCCTCGCATTCGGGAGGACGCGGGTTCGCATCCCCGTCCGGGCATCCAGATTTGGGGTTTTCAAGGTTTCCCCAAATCACTCCAGGCGAATGCCGGGATGCTTCCTTCAAAAAGGCCATGGCCGAATTCCTTCCCATTGCTTGTCCCCAGCCCAAGCAAAAAAAAAAAAAAAAAAAAAGCGGTCGTCGGTAGCAGCACGGCTGCAAACCCGACTACTTCAGCAACAGGTTCAAAAGTTCCACCAGCATCAGCTGCAACAACTGCTATTACAATTACATTACCTTCTGCAATAGCAACACCACCTGCTAGCAGTGTCGGCAGAAACAGCAGCTACGAATGGAAGGGAAAAAATAACAGAAGGGCCGAATTTTCGGCACTCGGACTCTATAGCTTTCATTAAATCCCCTTCTTCTTCGCCTCCCAGGTTACAAAGTACCAGGGAGAAGAAGGGGAAATGGCTTCAGTGGAAGAAGACTCCGCGTGCCTCCGAGCCTTTACCGAATCCGAAGTGTCTTCAGAGCCTGAAGACTCCGAAATGCTATTGGAAGAACCTGGTCCCGTCCCTCAGTAGTCACAGGACGAGAACCCAACCGACCCGGGGTTGAATAGGTGAGATGGCTCTCATACTACAGTGGAACTTGAATGGCTATCAGTCCCACGAGGAAGTAGAACTATTAGCACGGTCTAAACCTTTGTGTTTGTGTCTACAAGACACACATTTAGCCCAAACCACCATCCAGTGCTAAGAGGGCACGACATTTATAGAAAGGACGATACCGAGGGTGATCGAGCGAAGGGGGAAGGGGGTGACTGTGTTTGTCCAAAACACCGTCCACTCTGAACCCATTGCTCTCACCTCTTCTTTACAAGCAGGTGCAGTGAAAATACATGGTCTAACTAACCGTATGCTCTATTTATCTGCCACCAGTACGTCTGTCGACTACGACGACCTGGCTGGCATTGAACAACTCACTCGGTCAACCGGCCCTTTATCCATTTGGGAGATTTCAAAGCCTATTGTGCGTTGTGGGGCTCGAACACAGATTGCCCCAGGGGGCCGAGTAAATCTCCTCCCTGGCTTTCAAAGAGGCCCAGAATAATTTAGATCTGTCTTGGTATAACAAATTGTTTACGTACTGTTGACAGTGTTAAATCAGTATCACAGCGGTTACCCCGGTGTATACGGATGGGTCTAAGCAGGCTAACGGAGTTGGTTGCCATCGTGGTGTTCCCTCGAGCGACTTACACAAACTGGATGGTAGATGCAGCGTTTACATTGCCGAGCGTTACGCTGCGTTAAAGTCGCTCCAGCCTATTAAAGTAATCCGCGATAAGAGGATTCCCTCAGCTGTATTCAGGTCTTAGGAAATATGTACCCAGCAGACCGTCTAGTCCAGGACATCCAGGACGCCCTCCTTTCCCTCCAGTCTCACAGAAAGGAGGTTTTATTCTGCTGAGTACCTTGAAATGTGGGAATCAGGGGGAAGATAGCCTGCAACAAGGTCCAAACCAACCTTGCCTCGGCGGCGAAGGAAATAGTTTTTGAGGTATGGTAGAGGCAGTGGCTGGAAGTCGAGCATAAG
>CM061919.1:122902194-123148040 GCA_031002005.1 Vandiemenella viatica
TTCTGCAAAAATTTTTTGCTCGATATAGACAAACTTTATAATCAAGACAGCCCCCCCCCCCCCCCCGTCAACGGTGTCCCGCTTTACCAATGTTAAAATCTGGTCACTTTAGGTGGAGTAGCCTAAAATGTCGAGCATATATGGTCAATAGAGACAGCTTCATCATCCTCAAATAGTCATTCTTTCTCTGACTATCCGATTCCTTTTTGAGAAACTACTATTTTGTTTAGCATCAAAGTATGGTTTAAAAAGTAATTTCTCGCATATCTCGCGGACCAGTTTTTTTGCTATTTTCAGTACATACTTTTTAAAAACCTAAACAACATGGTGGACGTTTGAGGTCAGTCAGTCGGAATCCCTATGACGTTTCCAATAACAAAAGGGGCCATTAATATCTGGCCGACCCCCTTTTTACCTTCCTGGGCGGCGGCTACTTTGTAGCCATGTGGGACAGTAGGCGGGGATGACCTTGAGACTGAAACCAAACCGGCATAAGATAACTACTCCAGATGGGAGTTCGAGCCTGCGCCCTGCGAAATGCGAGGGCAGAGCATTGCCGCTCACCACCACGCTCGATGGGCTTAGTGATACTTGGAGGAAGAGCTGCAAGCTTAATAATGAAAGTTACTCTAAGCTAATGTGTTAGAAGGGATTTCCGCTTATTATTTCATCCATGTGTACCAGAGAATCTGTCTTTTTTTCATTCGATTTGTAGTAAAGTGTCATCATTGATTTACAAACTATTTATAACAGTTCACAATTTCGGTATATTGTGCAACGACGCCTTCATAAGGTGCCGTTCTTCCACTAAGCCCCCGGTGGTGCAACTTTTTCCCTTCAAGCTTCTCAAATCATTGCGCTAACCTCTAAATTGCCCAAATACGGCTCAAAAACACGCAAATTAATCCCTAAATGAAGTACAGTAAAGTTACAAGCTGTTGCCCGCAAGTTGTTCAAGAAGACCATAACCGATTATCTCGCAGTAAACACATTGCCAGAGAGGAAAAACAAATTAATTCCTCCGAATAATACGATGCCGCTGGTTTGCTGAAATCGTGACAAACATTTCGACTACGATATCTAAAGTACCTTTAAATTAATACTAATTTGCTGGCCTTTTTATCTTAAATTTCTATAGCTTTCCGGCTTAACATTAAAATGAAACTTACTCTGTTTTACCCCCTGGGACCAACCGCTGTACATTAGTCACAACCTCATCAAAATCGACCAGCAGTTTTTGCATGAATCCCGTTCATGCAGACAGACAGAGAGACATTTGATTCTTTTTTCTGTAGGTCCCAAATTCGTTTTTATAAAATATTTTTACTGTACTGACTTTGTTTCAGTTACAGTCATATTATATTTGTAGATATGTAGCACTCATTTTCCGCACGCTTACGTTTTGCTATATAAAAGTTATTTTGTGAATTTTTACGACTATACATGAGCTCTCTTTTCTCTGTTTCAATTATTGTACTTTTTTTTTTTAACTCCTTAACGTCTGTTAACAGAGAGGTCTTAAGAGACGGGAAACGATGGGGGGGAAAGAAATGGGAAGGAATTCGGCCATGGCCTTTTGAAGGAAGCATCCCGGCATTTGCCTGGAGTGATTTGGGAAACCATGGAAAACCCAAATCTGGATGCCCGGACGGATTCTAAGCGGCCTCCTCCCGGATGCGAGGCCAGAAACGCTAACCGTTACACCACCACTCTCGGTATATTGTACTTCATATTCATATCTGTCATAAGGTAACACTTAATCTATTGCCGGAAATTATCTGACGATGAGCCCATTGTAAGATTTGACTGGACGCTGGCAACATCATACCAGTCGTAGTTCAGAATTTTGTGATTGGCTGTTGCAGTGACATGTATCAGCATGCCAATCATGCAGCGTGCGCATGGGTTGAGTACCCCGAGCACAGAGCATTTTCTTTGATAAGACCAGTACGAGTCAGTCCTTGATTGGAGTCAGAAGAAATTAGACCAAAGTGTAGCGTACAGATAGTGAGTGACCTTCTGTAGTATTCTGTTGTCTACCGACTGTTTAAACGTGAAGGCCTGGAACTGTTTCGGATCAGTTGTTAGATTTACCGTGATTTGGTGAATTTAGTAAAGTTAACGTAATTTACTGGCGAAAAATAATTTAGATGAAGAAAATCCAGGTCAGTGCTTATTTTGGTTGTGAACTATTAAAATAATACATCTGTCGTATCGTTTTTCTATGATCGAACTACAATTTGTGGTGCTAATCGATTAAATTAGGAAAAATGAAGTAACTGTCATTATTGTTATTTCACCATACGTCAGACAGTAAAATTCCAAGTTACCTTGATCTTTCGTCTTAACGCCCCTCTTTTAGTTCCTGTTACTACAGTCAGATCATTGACAATGTTCAAGAATGTTGAGGAATCTTGGAAAGACGCTGGTTCTTGTATGTTGTGTTTTTTTTTTTTTTTTTTACCTTTTGTATGAGTTGACCTCATTATTGTAAAATACGCGATTATTTGGAATTCTTTCGAATGTTGTTACCTCGTAATAAGTGTAATTTTTAAAAAAAAAATGCTTATGTGTTATTTAAGTTTATTGGCCAATAATTTACACTATACATTATTTAACTATCGTTTCTTGTTTCATTTTCTTATACGTTGAACTGAAATGGATTTTTTAGTAAGTTAAATGTGAGAAGACGATTCTTACAGAGTTTATAACTGTGAACTAAAGTCTCATTTTGGCACTGTAATTGAGCTGAGGGGTTGGTATCATAAACATATTACACTCTAAGTTTATAATATGCTCGTCTTTGCAGAGGACGCTTTCAATTTTGTGCTGAGCTGCGATCTCTTCCAATTTTAACTTATTTACTATTCGTATTCACATAGCTTTGATGGACATTATTTACATGATCCATATACTTAGTTACTCTATGAAAACAGAGAAAACTTCTTTTGTTGCCTAGATCCTCGGAGCTTCTCTGTGTTCATGTCCTCCAAAGAGGCTTCTTCACCAGTTTGTTCTGTTGCTGCTAATTTCCTTTCAATTCATCGTTTTTTCGATTAGCCGCGTATTCTTCTTTGGCACTCTGTGAAATCTTCTCTCTTAATCGGTTAAACTGCTTCTGCTGTTCTGATGTAACAACAGTTGGGCGGCTGGCTCACTTTCGAAACATTTTTTTTTCTCTCCAAAACCTACGTTTCTCCTTCAGTCCCACAACCTGTGCTCTAACGTGCCAATTTCCTCACCGGCCTGAGTGTTTTGGATTCTCTGAGTATTCTTTAATTGGAAGATTGTCTGTTGCGGGTCATCTCTTGTTACATTGTGAATAAGTCATTGTAATTACTTCATATAGGTTCTGAGTCAACACTTGACGGCCTCGTAAAAAAAATAAACTTTATATGATATCCCTATTTGAGATTTTTTAAAACTTTTTTTGATCATTGTTTTTGCTCCACTTGGTGGTAACAAGGAGATAGTGCAGGAAATTGTTGTGCTCATCCAGAAGAATGTTAGTCGCTATAAATGAGTGATTTTTAATGACTTTCCGACTCGTCGATGTTCTGGTCATTAGAGATAAGACTGTGGGCTAGGAACGGGAGGAAATTCGATCATGGCTTTTTGCAGGAGCGATTTCTGGAAACCATGTAAAACCCAAATCTGGATGTCTGAACAGAGATTCGAACCTGCTCCTCCCTGAATGCGAGGACAGAGCGTCGCGGCTCACACACCACGCACGGTGCAGGTCATTTTTGTGAATGTATGTAAGATTTTCATTGGTCAAATGACAGAATATGTATATTTTTCGCTTGTGATTCTGACATTCTCATGAACACTTTGGGTGTGATTTTTCTTATTATCTATGTTTTTTTGGTTGATAAGGGAGCGTGCATAAACCACGTAGCTCCATTTTGGCCTGTTGTGAACCCCCCCTCCCCCTCACGTAGCCCTACGTGGCTTTTGCCTCTACCCCCCCCCCTCCCCCACGTAGCACATAGCTTTTTTCCCCTTTTGATTCCAGAAGACATTTTGTACTGTTTTATACTGTCAGACTATTGTAAATTACATACAGACATAATTAACTGAAGAAAATAAATATTCACATGCTGTTGTGTGTTTTGTTCCTCGTTTTAACTGTGAAAAATGTTATGAAAAGAAAGCTACGTGGCCTTGCTCGGAAACCCCCCCTCCCCCCATGTAGCTCAGCATAGCCTTCCAGCCACCCCCCCCCCCTGGACCGAGCTACGTAGTTTGTGCACGCCCCCTAATGAAGCTGCAAGTTCTGTCTAGTCTGGGTGAATGCGATCCATTCAGGCCATCCTGAAACCCGTTCAAAATTAATTGAAGTAAACTCGCTTCCTTAACGATTGCTGAACAAACTTACACCCTTTAATTAAAAACGCCATGTCCATAGAGTTAAAAATATGGACCTATTTGCGGAAGGAGAGATGCAGTTTATTATTAAGTAACAGGAAACGGCCGTGGTTTAATGCGGTTCACGGCCATGCGAAGGGCAGATATCCACGGGTGTCTCTTGACCTAAAGATGAAAACATGGGCGAACGGGGCGATAGAAAACCTCCGTGTTTGTATCACTCTTAAGATATTATTGATTTATTGTTTTAGGCTACGATCTTGTCTACTTTCTTGGGCTTGTTACATTAAAATGCATGTCAGATACGTTTTTTAAAAAGCTGCATATCACAATTACAAAAGGGTTATATAATGCAAGTATCGATATATGATGTTTCCGGCTGCAACTATGGTGGCACTGCTTTCACACTGGTGCAAACAGGTTTGGCATACGCCTACCTATGTGCGAGTTCTTGGCGTATGAAGTATGACTGTAAAAAAACTCATGTATAATATACTGTATACCCATCATGTATGGTATGGTACTCAACCGGAAGGGGGTGAACCAGATTATTGTATGTCGATGACTGTTGTTAAGTGAGTTTTAAGTGCACGAATAAGAAAGAAGGGAGAGGATAAAATCCGGCCCCGCCCAATTCTTCCGAAGGATACCTACGTTATTGCCAAGTTTAATGTCGCCCTCTGAAGATAGAATCACCAAAGTGCCTTAATATACCTTCAATCCATACGTAATGTGGAGTCGTTTGGGATTTACCCCAGACGTTACGTAAACAATTTGGTGATAGGAATTGTGTACCATCACGACTGCCACCCTGCTGACCTAGTTCAGCATGAAGAAGTCCCTACACCACCGGGAATCGAACCAGATACCCCGAATAAAGGGCCTGACACCATAATGTACATATACGTAATTTTCATTTATTAGATTTTTTCTCCTAAATGGCGCTAGTCTTTCTTATGTCTTCAAAAAGTTAAATGCAATAAGAATGGAATATACCCACCTGCACCATCTGAAAGTAAGCTGATCCCATTGCCAATAGGTTCACAATTTGTAAACACCATCGAAGAATGCAGTGTAGTGTTATGTACTGTATTTTTATGCTTTCTATAAGAAAACGTAGACCAATACGATTTCTGAAACGGTACCGCTCTTCTGGAAGAGTGTCGAATTTACTGCTCATTTGCTGGTAGAATAACGGGTCGTCGATGCCTTTTACTTACTGCGTTTGAAAATAATTTAATTTTAACTAGACCTACTTCGTCTTTTGAGTTAATGTACTAATATAATACAGCTGACATTCCTCAGTAAAATCTGAAGTCTCTGGATTCTCACTGCATTTGCCCGGGTACATAAATACCTCTAAAACAATGAAACGGTAAAATGTCGAAATCTGAATTTTGCAGATATATAGCTATCTCCACCCGTTTATGCATACAGTGACTGGCGAAACATGCAAAAACTGACTCTCAATTCGCCATAATTGTTATGTACTCGTTTCGTAGCTCAAGCTTATTTTTCATTGTATTGTATTATGTTCATCAAATAAATACACACATCCCTAGTACTTCACAACGCAGCTGTTTACAGGCACCATATGACACATACGCTTTTAAAACGAGCCATTCCCGAGGCCGTACTCGATCTAGCGACTCTTCAGTCGCATGTTAATTACGGCAGTGTTGAATAAGGTGGTGGGCTATAAAATTATGTAAGGATTCCATTTTTGCTGTTAGAAAGCGATACTGGTGTTGCTTCTATTCTGAAAACTATTTTTCTATCACTTTGCAGCATATATTGAAATCATAAAATTAATCTGGAAAGAAGGTAGGAAAAAAAAACGTAAGAAATAAACACTTAACAATTTCACACAGTGTTCTTTGTGGAACCTTGTTCGGTAGTCGGAAAGTGGAACAGTCGAATGAATGAAAACAGCGTCGATATGCAAATCACCACTATACTTATCCATATGATGTCACGACAGATCTCAGGCACAAGGTTTTTGAGTTAAAAGTTCTCAAAGTTAGTCATCAGCAGACACCAGTAAACAGAATCGAAAAATTGTTGATATTATTAAAACGGCAAACTTCAACTGTGCTACCGAAAGTACACTCCTGGAAATTGAAATAAGAACACCGTGAATTCATTGTCCCAGGAATGGGAAACTTTATATACACATTCCTGGGGTCAGATACAACACATGATCACACAGACAGAACCATAGGCACATAGACACAGGCAACATAGCATGCACAATGTCGGCACTAGTACCGTGTATATCCTCCTTTCGCAGCAATGCAGGCTGCAATTCTCCCATGGAGACGATCGTAGAGGTGCTGGATGTAGTCCTGTGGAACGGCATGCCAAGCCAATTCCACCTGGCGCCTCAGCTGGACCAGCGTTCGTGCTGGATGTGCAGACCGCGTGAGACGACGTTTCATCCAGTCCCAAACATGCTCAATGGGGGACAGATCCGGAGATCTCGCTGGCCAGGGTAGTTGACTTACACCTTCTAGAGCACGTTGGGTGGCACGGGATACATGTGGACGTGCATTGTCCTGTTGGAACAGCATGTTCCCTTGCCGGTCTAGGAATGGTAGAACGATGGGTTCGATGACGGTTTGAATGTACCGTGCACTGTTCAGTGTCCCCTCGACGATCACCAGAGGTGTACGGCCAGTGTAGGAGATCGCTCCCCACACCATGATGCCGGATGTTGACCCTGTGTGCCTCGGTCGTATGCAGTCCTGATTGTGGCGCTCACCTGCAAGGCGCCAAACACGCATACGACCATCATTGGCACCAAGGCAGAAGCGACTCTCATCACTGAAGACGACACGTCTCCATTCGTCCCTCCATACACGCCTGTCGCGACACCACTGGAGGCGGGCTGCACGATGTTGGGGCGTGAGCGGAAGACGACCTAACGGTGCGCGGGACCGTAGCCGAGCTTCATGGAGACGGTTGCGAATGGTCCTCTCTGATACCCCAGGAGCAACAGTGTCCCCTACGGCACTGCGTAGGATGCGACGGTCTTGGCGTGCGTCCGTGCGTCGCTGCTGTCCGGACCCAGGTCGACGGGCACGTGTATCTTCTGCCGACCACTAGCGACAACATCGATGTACTGTGGAGACCTCGCGCCCCACATGTTGAGCAATTCGGCAGTACGTCCACCCGGCCTCCCGCATGCCCACTATACGCCCTCGCTCAAAGTCCGTCAATTGCACATACGGTTCACGTACACGCTGTCGCGGCATGCTACCAGTGTTGAAGACTGAGATGGAGCTCCGTATGCCACGGCAAACTGGCTGACACTGACTGCGGCGGTGCCCAACCGCTGCGCAGCTAGCGCCCTTCGACGGCCAACACTGCTGTTCCTGGTGTGTCCGCTGTGCCGTGCGTTTGATCATTGCTTGTACAGCCCTCTCGTAGTGTCCGGAGCAAGTATGGTGGGTCTTACACACCGGCGTCAATGTGTTCTTATTTCAATTTCCAGGAGTGTATATCTAGATGCATTTAATATGTTTGTTATACGACAGTCTTGTTTATGCTCTAGCTCGGCTTGCTCGAGTTGTCTCACGAGATGTTAAGACGCTAATCCCCGAGCGCTAACCTCTCTGGCTCGATTTTGAAATCACCGCTGTTTTTCCACATAGTGATCTTCCGATGGCCCGTGAAGCAGCCAACTCGTTGACCCCCTGTTGTTGCCTAACTGTCCGCAGTCCCTGACGTTATCAGATAACTCTCGGCAGTCTGCACGGCGCTGTGCCGGGGTGCAGCCACTGCGCATGCGTACACCTTAGGCTGCTTCCGATTGGCCGAGTCCCTCGGAGTCTCCCCATATCAGGCGCCCGCGCGTCATCTTTGTATCAGTCAAGCAAACCGTTAAGTCTGGTCTGAACGGTAAGTCAGTTTGCGATTTAATCGTTTTATAATAAATACTCGTCACCTACGCATCGAAAATACAGAACTGCTGTTTTTCTTCCTTCCGATCTAAAAAGCCAGAGTCATTGAATTTTGATAAAAAGTGTCAGCAGTAGTAATTTTTATATCACCCACTTCTGGTTTTGTGAAATTTTAAGTTCCTATGTAGTGTTAAAATTGTGTACGACTTAAAAAAAAAAAATCCTATAAAAATTGTTGTCTTTAATTTCCCCATATTCTTCGAATGACAAGGTATAATAAATCTTTTAGGCCTACCTATATGCTTGTAGTAGGTAGTCCGGCTGAAACGTTTCAAATAAATCTTTTAAACTCTTCTGTTGCAAAAACATAAGGCCTTAAAATATTTTAAAATTTAAATTAGCAGCCTCTCAGTTTCATAGGTTTTGAATTTAACATTTCCGTTTAAACGAATAGAGATTAAAAACTGATATTAGAACTTTTAAATTGCTCCACTTTAGTTTTGCACTGTAATATAAATCTGTATTAGTATATTACGTATGAACTAGTATGTTAGAAAAATTTGCAGTGAAATTAGTTATAAACGGCAAAAAGTAAATAGGATTACTAATTTCCAAATTTTGAATTTTCTCAAATATTTTCCCAAATCTTAAAAAAAGAACAAGATCTGAGAAACTATTCATGCCATTTTTACATTTTCCACGGGCACTAATTATTGCAGACTACACCATACAATGAAAAAAATTAACGAAATTCAGAATCGTCATCGGAGCATGTGCTCTATTGCAGTTAAAATCAATTATTTTCTGTCATGAAGTTTGCTTTTTCTTAAAATTCGCTCTAATTACAGATATAAAAAACAAGTGGGCTATTTTAATTTTCATATTTTTAATTATTTGTATTTTTTATTAATAATTCCAATTCAAGGAAGACAATACCTTATTGGTGGTTTGCCATGCTCAGAAAAAATTGAGGCGTGTCGTGAGAATCCTCATTTTTTTCTCTGTTTGCTTGCAATAATTTGCTCCTGTGGGATGGCTGACTGCCTCGTTAGTGACAGATGTTTCGCACATGTTTGTTACATGAATCGGTTTTGATGTCCTACAGAGCAGCAACATGTCTTCGGGGTGGAGCTACGGCAGTATCAACAAGCAGGTGGCGCTGGCCAGAGGAGTAAGTTAGAGATGACCAACAGTCTTCGTGTTTGTGTCTAGTCCGCAATGTTGTAACGGAAAAACTCATTTGTAGCGTGTAGGGTTTGTTTGAGATGTACACTAACCATGTGGGTTCCGTGTTGTTTTTGTCTGTTTGTCGTTCTGTCTGCACTATGTACTAACTTCAATTTACATTTACCGGAAGATAGCTTACCCTTAAGGCCACACTTGCTGTTTTTCGTATACACCTGGCTGGTTTCAGGTGGAATTTGCATGCTGATTTCTTTCTCGCCTATTGTTTGTCTTTACTGATTTTGATACAGCGATCAGTGTTGTCGCTTTTTCTTTTTCTTCCTGATGAAGCGAAGTAGATAGCAATGATGTTTCTGTTTGCACCTTTCTATCTTTACAGTACGTTTCTTTTAACTTCTGTCACTCAAACGCCATTGAGGATTGGTATAAAAACCGTTTTAAGAAAAGCAATTACATTCTTTTTGCTAAAGTACGGTTTTTATCTTTCATGAAAATTAGTAGGTTCCCTTTTTTTTGTTAAATCTTCCGTGTTTTTTTCGCTCGTCACAGTAATCTACATTGGAGTATTTTTTTTTTTTTCCATTTTTAATTGAAACTGTGCTGACGAAGACGAATACCACTTGCTGCTATGAATCTGATAGTGGAATGGAAGAATTAGCGGTGTATTGTTCAGTTTATCGTTGTACATTTTATTGCGTTCTCCCTAGCCACAAGGCCAGTCCAATTCCAGTTCTTAGTCTATATCTCCTTGTGAACATCTTGCATGCCCTTTTTTCGTCTGACTAAAATGCAGATGAACAAATCCGAAACGTATCAAACAGAATTCTCAGCTCCGAATGTGACAACTTGCAGAACACACGTTTCCATCGCTTCCCTGTTCATATTAAGAAGAAAATCAGGAATCCGTTGACCCAGTACTGCCTTCAGGCATTGCCTGTTTTTCACATGATCTCTCTGTCATGCCTGTGGTAGGAAGTGCATCGTATATCATAAATACTGTGTTTCCTCGCCATTTTTATCTGCTTCTTCATCAACTGTTATTTCTCCTTCAAAACTATTTGTCATAAGTTAATCAACATTGTATGACGTTCCTTGTGATCTGTGAGAGTATTATCATCCGTATTTGTTACACTATACCATAACTGCGTGACCCATTAACAGATTTCCTAATGTGAATCCTTGTTTAATAGATGGTTACTTTGAAGACGAAGTGTGACTTTTTTTGTATATTCAAATTTTATGTATCGTTTCAAAAGGCACCGCACAATCTAGATTATTTCTTCAGTAACGAAAACTTACCTAACACTAATTCACAATTTGTTACAAGAGCACAGAAATCAGACGGCAGAAATGAAGTACAAGAGTGAATATTTTGAACAAATACGACTTGATAGATAAATCATACATTCCAAAAAAGGTTGATGGGGTTCTGCGTAACTGGTTGCGTTTGTAGCAGATTTTATAGGTCACGTATTTTTATATTTTGTTTGTCGTATGTGTTTGTGTGCGACTGCGGTGTTTTGTAGTCGGCAGACAGGATGGCAGCGTACTGGCTTATCTGTCCAGCTGGTCGGTCTCGTGGAACTATTCCACTGGTCTGCAGTCGCTGACCCCACATCACTTTTTTAGGACACGTCCCTCACATTTCGTGCTCACGTGTCCAGTGGGTGGAGAGGAAGACAAATATTTTGCATTTTCTAGCAGTTATCTCCCCAGCGCTTGGTCCGCTGTTCATGGTTGCTGTTTGTGTTCGCTGTGATTAACAGGCACGTGGATTAGAGCAAGAATTACTGTCTGTTGGTAGGAGAGCCCCTTCTGTAGTCAAATTCGATTTTCTAAATCCAAGAATAACAGGAATCTGTATCGTTTCTTAATTTTCTGTACTCTAGGACCACTTAAAATTCTGCTGATTTCTGGTGTTATTTTGGTATAACGTAAGATGTAACACACGTGCGTTGCAACATGGTATTATGTTTAGACATTAGTTGTAAAAGTCAGCGAGATGATGATAATGATCTTTTGATTGCTTACGCCTCGTCGACGTTGAGGTTATTGGAGGGGAGAAGGACTTGCGGCAAGGAACGGGAAATAATTCAGCCGCAACCATTCTGAGCGAACCATCCTGGAATTCGCTTGGAGGGATTTCAGGAAACCACGAAAAATCTAAATCTCGATGACCGGATGGGAATTTGAACCCAAGCTCTCTATAATTCTAGGTCCGAGCGTTACCGCTCACCCTCCAGGCTCGGTGAAATTTTCCTGACGAAATTGTCGGCAATCGCTGCTGCCAACTTCAAGAGAATCGTCGTAAAATACCTTTAAAATTTTTGGACTGTTCCGATCTTACGAATGCTAAACGCAATATTTTTTGAGAGATGTGTATTTTATGAAGAGATTTTACTAACCCCTCGCATACGATCAAACCGGAGGATCCCCGTTTGAAGGGGCCAGGACAATGTGTTTACCAAACATCTTTTGGGGAGAGGAGGCGCATGATTGTATCACTGGCAGGTAAATTGGCAGCATTTATTTATTGAATTACTTTACATCACGAAATCGGCACCACTGTTTTCCCGAAGACGGATTAATACGAATTAACCTTCACCATTTATTTATACTTCTGGATAACTTCCGAGATAAATGGCGTTTGCCTTACAGTTATGCAACCAATTATTGCGGAAACGTTACTATTTGCGTACATCTGTAAGTACCTCAAGCGGAGTGGTACATATTATGAGCTTTCCTAATTAGAGTGGTTAATTAACTGACTTCAACAACCAGGTTAGCCGACGAACAATCAAATAGTATATTAACACTAGCTGGTACCCACGACTTCGTTCGTGATTGTAAAGAATTCATATTGACAGCTATAGACATCTAACCACTCTAGTGCACGATGGGAGACTCGATACTATTACCACACACAAGTACCAGTCTTCTGCGCTATGTAGTTCCGGCAGCAAGGTAAAATTTACGGATACACACAAGTCTTTGGATGATACACGAAAATATTCATGATCGACCAATTTCAAACACCATATCTCACACACTCCCATAGTTACCGAATTTCGGCCAACGTTGTGATCGATGGGAGACTCTGTGTTACTACCACACACAAACGCCAGTGATCTGCGATTGATAGTTTTCACTTAAAAGTGATACACCGTGTCACATGCGTCTTTGGCAGAACTATGAAATTGCCGCAGAACGACCACTTTCAACCCCCATATCTCCCACACCCCCATAGCTACAGACATCTAACAACCATAGTGCACGACAACAGACACGATTCTACTACCACACATAAACACCAATGCTCTATGCTATGTAGTCGTGGTAGAAAAGTGAAATCTGCGGAGACACATGCCTTTCGCCGAAATACGAAAATATCCTTGGTCGGCCACTTACAACCACCATATCTACCACAGTACCACAGTTCCTGAAATTCGGCCGCTGTTGTGATCGAAAGGTGACTCTGTGCTACTATTACACACAAACGCCAGTTATCTGTGATCTGTAGTTTTCGCTGAAAAGTGATACACCATGACACTTTTGTCTTTGGCAGAAGTATGAAATTGCCACAGGTCGACCACTTTCAACCCCCATTTCTCCCACACCCCTATAGCTACCGACATCTAACAACCATAGTGCACTACATGAGATACGATTCTACTACCAAACACAAACACCAATGCTCTATGCTATGTAGTTGTGGCAGAAAAGTGACATATGCGGAGACAGTCGAAATACGAAAATATCCTTGGTCGGCCACTTACAACCACCATATCTACCACAGTACCACAGTTTCTGAAATTCGGCCGTTGTTGTGATCGAAAGGTTACTCTGTGCTACTACTACACCCAAACGCCAGTTATCTGTGATCTGTAGTTTTCGCTGAAAAGTGATACACCATGACACTTTTGTCTTTGGCAGAAGTATGAAATTGCCACAGGTCGATCACTTTCAACCCCCATATTTCCCACACCCCCATAGCTACCGACATCTAACAACCATAGTGCACTACATGAGATACGATTCTACTACCAAACACAATCACCAATGCTCTATGCTATGTAGTTGTGGCAGAAAAGTGACTTATGTGGAGACAGTCGAAATGCAAAAATTTCTTTGGTCGGCCTCTTACAACCACTATATCTACCACAGTACCACAGTTTCTGAAATTCGGGCGCTGTTGTGATCGAAAGGTGACTCTTTGCTACTACTACACACAAACGCCAGTTATCTGTGATCTATAGTTTTCGCTGAAAAGTGATACACCATGACACTTTTGTCTTTGACAGAAGTATGAAATTGCCACAGGTCGACCACTTTCAACCCCCATATCTCCCACATCCCCATAGCTACCGACATCTAACAACCATAGTGCACGACAGGAAAGACGATTCTACTACCAAACACAAACACCAAAAGTCTATGTTATGTATTTGTGGCAGGAAAGAGAAGTATACGGAGATACGAATTTTTGGTCGAAATATGAAAACGCCCTGCACTGACCAACTTTAATCATTATATCTCCCACATCCCCACAGCTATCGGCATTAGGCCAACGTTGTGCACGACAGGAAACTCCATGCTACTTCCACCCACAAACATCTGTGATCTGTGCTAGGTAGTGGTGGCTGAAAAGTGAAATATAGGAAAAAACACGTCTATTTTTATATATATATAAGATTTTCACTCTATAAGAAATTAGAGCGTGTTATGGATGAGAAGGCCTGTCTCGAACACGTTTAAGCTGCCGCTCATTTAATTTTGAAGTCGGAACATTGTTATTTACTTTAATCAGCCAAAAATGGTGGGAACTATTATTACGAAGAAATTGTAATCAGTGTTCCCAAAACACTCGATTTATTCAGCAACCGTGTCTATTAACAAAACAAATATTCACATATTCTTAACAACCGCTCGATTTGATTTATGACACAAATTACAAACATATATTAATGTATCCCTACTAGGAGCTTCAGACTCGTGCATTACGAGAATCAGCGTTCAACCACACAGTGCTCTCAGCTGTTTATAATCGATACCACCAAAGATCTTAACACTATTTATTTATACTAACTCATTCTATCCCCCAAAGAATATACCCACTATGGCTTGTGGAATTCTACTATACAACAAATTAATTTACACACATTGGTACAATTATTAATAAGCATATACAGTTAAATAAACGAAAATAAAAATGTTGTGGTGGGGTTCGATATTTTCACAGTGACTCTGAAACGGGTCGCTCATGTCCTCTCCTTCGGAAAAGCGAAGCAACGTAAACTCGTCGTGTTTTTGTCTCTTTCCTCCTGTGTGCATAATAGAAATGCCTTCGCTTCCCTCTCCCCCTTCCAAGTATCTTCTCCAGAAAAAAATTTACTTCTTAAATACAAACTTAATCCACGAATTTAATGTTGACTTGTAATGAAATTGACCATTACCGTCCTACAAGACAGAAAAGAAAGATGAAGCAAATTTCCCTATCCAAGCAAAGCATCAAAATCTAGTGGTGAAATGTCTGCTTGATCAGCTTTACGCCGACTGTTCACACAGTGCACTATGTACGGAATTACTACTTTGTTGATCATCACGTTTTGGTCCCCAGTCTCTCTGGTCGTGCGACGACCTAAGGATTGATTTATTTGTTGATAGTCTGTTGCACGTGACTTTGCCTAGCAGTGTGCTTCTAACATTGATGATGTCATATGTCTCCTTTGACTGGAAAAATCCGTAACCTTCGATCGGGTATACCGTGTAATCTTGGGCGCTGTTAGGTTGCTATCTCTTGACACCACACAAAAGGAAGTATCACGCAATGTACTTGACCTAGCGCTTTAAAGTGCCGCCTTACCGGATACATGGTGGTACAACTGACCCGAGTTCATACCTCATTTCCGGCGTCTCGGCCAACCTTAAATATAATAATACAAAGCAAGTTTGCAAAAGTTCTCAGACCGACGCTGGCACTAAATATCCTGCTTTGGGTTAGATCATCCTTAATTTTCCTGGCAGTGACCCTCACATTAAACCCCCCTTCCCTTTCCAGCAAAAGGATAGTTTGACTACGCAGCCAGGAAAGGCGGAGTGATAATATATTGGAAACTGAGAGAGCTATTTTTTGGCATCGCCAATGATTTGGCAAGTGTGTGGACACAGGCTTATTTTATTTCTACCAATTAGCACTTATTGGCGCGGATGTTAAGCTTTAGGTATCTTCTACATGCAGCTTTTAATGGATGAACAACTCAAAGGTGCAACCCGCAACAATGCTAATCTGCTGCTTTGCAGAATAATGTTAACGCGTGACTCAGATGATAACATAATGTGCATTTACGTTGGTGATAGTTTGATTAAATATTTAGTTAGTAAGCTTTTTAATTTGAGACATTTTTGGTAGTGATTTACAATTGCCACATAATTTCTGCCTTCACGTTTATCCCATATTTAAGTATTCCAGAGATATGTCTTGGATGTTCACGGATTGTACGAATTTACTGAGATAATACCCCATGAGGTTGTTTTCCACGCTTTGGCACTTAGCTGTAGAAGCTCTTCCCTAAATTTGTCAAGAGTGTCATGCTGACACTTTATTGCTGCTGCAACTCATAACGCTGCAGTTAGTTTATGGTTCGTTAGCCAAACTGTCTTAAGGTCGTTCTCTAGATAACGGCACGTGATCAATTGAGACAGCTTTTCTAAATTTCGATACATCCAGTCGGAATCTTAACCTGATCACGCATGAATAGAGGCCAGTTAATACGTAAAATAATATTTGTGTGTAAGTTAGCTTGAATCTTCGTCAGTCGCTACTTATGTAGCTTCTCTATAACCAAGCTTGCAACGTAGTCGGCTACGTTGATGGAGAGTTCTTTCGTCGAAAAAATCTTAAGTCAACTGAAAATCCATAACATACGATCCAGAGCTCTAAATTTTATGCTCACTGCTTCATAAAAATACATGGGATGTTGGATTTTAGTAATGCATTTTGTGTCGGCCATTTTTTAGCCAACGACTTGCATCCGGGAGAGAAATATTTCTACTATATGAAGCTTGTTTCACTGGCTCATAAAAATAATCAAACCTTTCAAACGTATGACTTATACATGTGGACCATTTCCTCCTAAAGCTAAAATGAGTTCTACAATGAATTTTTTATTTAAAAAATGAAAAGCGTAGAAAATGACAGAAGAAAGTAGTTAATTTGAAGTATTTTCAGATTTTATTTTACTTTATGCAGAAGCAAACTATCACTGAGATTTAAGCAAAATTAAAGTAGTAGTTACTTGATCGCTTACAGGGAACATCCTCAGTACACATCCACAGATTCTCTACATCAGCAAAAACTTCTGTCATTGTATTATAATTACAAATGGAGGATTTTTTAAATGAAACAGCTGATATATACCTCAAATAATAGTTGCGCTTCGCCTATGACTTAACATGGCATCTTTAAATAAAAGAGTTCTTTGAATTGTTATTAAGAATTGAACTTGATATTTCTATTTGTTGCATACACTATTTATGCAGTTAATTACCGTAATCGTTCCTCAATTGCAATTGTGGTATTTCATTGTTACGTTTTGACTGTTTACTCTAGTGCCCTTACACGACATAGGATTTATTTACAACTATATAAGCGCGTACTAATCATCAGAATTGTAAAAAATTTCGTACCTGGTTGCCAGTTTAGTGGTTTCAGCCTGATTAGATTTTAGTAATTCTATTTTCATTTCAAACTCTTTATTTCAATTGTTTAATTTAGTAAGCAATGCGCCAGAAAGTTTACTTTATTAAATAACACTGAACTGTAACACTGGAAAATACTTCTGGACAGCGAGAATCACAGACCAAGACGTCCTCGAGCCCATTTATAAAAAAATGTCGCTTGCGAAAAGGACTTACTTTCTTTCTTTGGCAACGTGTTGAAATTAAGCTAATTGAAAATCATATATGCTTGGAATTCTTGATGGTAATCAAGGCTATATGGCATAAAAAACGAGATTACTTTATATAATCGAAGCAGAAAGCAATTGAAATACACTGAAAAGCCAAAGAAACTGGTATAGGCGTGTGTATGCAAACACAGAGATATATAAACACTCGGAGTACGGCGTTCCGGTCGGCAACGCCCATATAAGACAACAGGTGTCTGGCGCAGGCGTAAGGTCAGTTACTGCTGCTACATTGGCAGGTTATCACGATTTAAGTGAGTTTGAGTGTGGTGTTATAGTCGGCTCACGAGAGATGGGCACAGCATCTCCGAGGTAGCGATGAGGTGGGGATTTTCCCATATGACCATTTCACGAGTGCACCGTGAATATCGGGAATCCGATAAAACATCAAATCTCCGACATCGCTCCTGTAAGAACGAGACCAACAAGGACTGAAGAGAATCGTCCAACGTGACAAAAGTGCAACCTTTCCGCAAATTGCTGCGGATTTCAATGGAGGGCCATCAACAAGTGTCAGCGTGCGAACCATTCAACGAAACATCATCGATATGGGCTTTCGGAGCCGAAGGCCCACTCATGTACCCTTGCTGAGTGCACGACACAATGCTTTACACCTCGCCTGGGCCCGTCAACACCGACATGGGAATGTTGATGACTGGAAACATGTTGTCTGGTCTGACGAGGCTCGTTTCCAATTGTATCGAGTGGATGGACGTGTACGGGAGAGAAACTCTTGAATTCATGGACCCTGCATGTCAGCAGGGGACTGTTCAAGCTGGTGGAAGCTCTGTAATGGTGTGGGGCGAGTGCAGTGGGAGTGACATGAGACCCCTGATACGTCTAGATACGACTCTGGCAGGTGATACGTACGTACGCATCCTGACTGATCACCTGTATCCATTCATGTCCATTGTGCCTTCCGAAGGACTTGGGTAATTCCGGCAGCACAATGCGACACCCCAAACGTCCAGAATTGCTACAGAGTGGCTCCAGGAACACTCTTCAGAGCTCAGACACCTCCGCTGGCCACCGAACTCCCCAGACATGAACATTATTGAGTATATCTGGGATGCCTTGCAACGTTTCGTTCAGAAGAGATCTCTACCCCCTCGTACTCTTCTGGATTTATGGACAGCCCTGCAGGATGCATGGTGTCAATTCCCTCCAGCACTACTTTAGGCATTAGTCGAGTCCATACCACATATCATGTCGTGTTGCGGCACTTATGCGTACTCGCGGAGGCCCTACACAGTGGCGTAGCTAGGTCAACAAGGGCCCCGGTGCAAAAAATTTATTTTGGGCCCTCAGGCCAGACGGGCGACTTTTTTTTGCTTTGTGTGCTGGTAGGGGCCCCCTGAACTGAGGGTGAGGGCCCTTGAATTATTCTTTAGGGGCCCCTGAGCAGTGGTTGGGGCCCCCCTGAGCACAGCGAGGGCCGTTAGTGAGGGGCTCTTGTACTCTCAGGGGCCCCTTAGACGACGGTAGAGCTAAAAAAAAAAAGGTCGCCAGTTTGCCGTGAAGGCTCGTGGGGCCCTCTAAACTGCGCTTGAGGGCCCCTAGAGGTGCGCTTTGGGGCCCCTTGAGGTATGCTTGGGGGCCCCCTGAACGTGAGGGCCCCGGTGCACTGCACCGCCTAGCCCCATAGTAGCTAAGCCCCTGGCCCTACACAATATTAGGCGGGTGTACCAGTTTCTTTGGCTCTTTAGTGTGTTAAGTCGAAGATCACCAGATACAGTGGAGAAATGATAAAATCGTCAACAATCGGATACAACAGAATGGTCAACGTAATCAAACAGGTACCAGATTTGAGTTTTCGTCTTTATTCATACAGATATTGCCATATATTTTTTTCTTTTTCACATAAATCCCTTGAGTTTTCTGATACAGTCCTTTATTCTGAGCCAACTTTTTGCCTCTACGCATACATAATAAACTACGTAATTTCTTAAGCGATTCACACTCCCTAATCGTTGTCTTCTTTACAGTCATTACATCCGCCAGTTCCCGCTTTTTCTTGGAAAGGCGGGTGACCATGTTGGCATAGTTCTTCCTGTTACCCTTTACCCTTATTGATGATGCCGTCGCACCACTGGCGGAGACTGAATTTAGTTAAATTGGGATCGAGTACATGCTACGGTAGCAATTTCCCATCATTTCCTCTTTTTTTTATTATTTATTTTTATTTTTTATTAGGGCCTATGTGCTTTGAGTGTTAAATTCCTCCATCCATCTGTTTTGAGTTTTAACCTTAAATTCCTTCAATGTTTTTGGTAAATTATTCATCACTTCCTTTGGCAATTTATTCGAATCCCTGACACACTTAACCACAAAAGAAAATTTTCCCCCTTTCTACAAACACTAAACTCGTCTTCGTCCAGGTCCCCGTTTTCTTTCAGTTCCCTCTACGAACAAATTAATAAAATTGAAATGTCTTTATTATAAAAGTATCTATACTATTATTAAAATTCTTGAAGAAATTTCTGTTTTCATCTATCATCTCCACAAGTCTTTGTTTCGTACCTTAACTCTACTCTTAGTATCCTTCTACCGTACCAGATTTCAGTTTACAGTGTTTTTTCTTGATAAAACGCTGTGCTCCATAAATTCGGTAATACAATATTATTTTGGAGCTCTAGAAAAGTGTGATTAAAAATTAATAAAATTGAAACAAATGTCACTCACTGTCTTGTAACAATTGTTTATCGACAATGATATTCTGTTTATTTATTCGCTTCCCCTTCCAGCATATTTTTATCAACATTAGCTTCATTAGTTGATGCAGAAAAAGTGGAGGGAACTGCTTAGAAACTCCATAGAACGAAGTTTTTTTTCTCAGGTAGTAACGGCGGCTTGGTACACAAAGTTGTGAGCGTGGAATTGTCTAGTGGATGTCAGACCCCGACTGTTTGATGAGGTGAACCACCGGCTGACCGCGTGTTTGCCTGCTAGATGCCGCTTTCAGATTGATATAACCTGACTTGACCTAACAGACTGTTGACGCACCGGTCACGGGATGGAGCCATGTGTTACAACAGGCATTCCTAGCGAAATGTCAGACTTTAGTTAAGTTAAACAATTTTACTTCATAGTGAATTGAAGTTAAGTTATATGGAATAGCATTTGAAAGCAGAATTACTGTAATATTTTCCTTTAGCCTCTCAGAAGATTGTTTAGTTACGAAATAGATTACGCTGGTGCACTAACGCTACTTTATCAGATGAGCTCATATGGGTATCATAATTCACCTCTAGTGATTTGAGGAAACCATGTAAACCCGAGATCTTGATGACTGGATGGGTTCCGAACCTGCGTCCCACCGAATGCGAGACCAGAGCCTTTCCGCTTACCAATAACGCTCGGTTTGTTGATCAGGATCCTGGGAATGGCACAGCGCTTAATACCGATAAAACCGATAGTTGAATTGGAAAGATATTGCAAGAAACTCAATGCTTCATGTAACCACGAAGAGATGTTGCATTGGTAATTTTACCCTTAATTTTAACACGGACATATAAATGTGTACTAAATAGGGTGATTATGAAGTTAACGGGAAGAATATGCGTCATGTAACTTAAAGACTATGGCTAATTAAAGGTACCGTGGATAAATTTCAAAAAAAGCTTATTGGATGATAGGGATATGTTTTCAGTTTTTTTTGTAATTTATTATTTTTTGAAGACAAACGTTGAATGTGTCACATGATTGGTCACCAAATTTCAAGTCTGAAAAATGGACTACAGATAATGATTATATTTTATTTGACTGTCAAATAAACAAAACAGTAAAAGTCCACTTTCGACGGTTTTAGAAGCAAGGGCCACAGGCAAAAGAATTCCTTTTATGTTATTTTAAAATGGTTTTGAGATAGCTTGGAGAGTATGTGTACAGCATTTGTTATTGATGTAGAGTTAAAATAGTTTATATATTATCAATTGGCACAGACATCAGTTCAAAATTTCCGAACATGTATTTTTGACAAATGTGTTGGAAATACAAGATGGAATAACGTTACTAAATGTACTATGAATAATATATTCAATCACAAAATCAAAACACAGTTATTATTCGTAGAAGAAAGTATTATAATGAATCAAGTACTGTCATTTGTAAAATGAAACATATTAGATATTGCGCACTCGTCATTGATCGGATAGCTGTTTTCTACAAGATCGAAGATGAAAACTTTTCTACATGGTGTATAACTAAACAAACACACCAAAGGCAAAAACAGAAAAAATAAAAGTGAAAATCGGGAAGCATTCGCCCACTGGCATTGTTTTGGAATTAAATTCTAACCTGTCTCCAGATCAAAATAGGTTATTTATGTCTGCCTCTTCTAATTCCTCTAATTGAATGATTTAGCTGGGTTTAGAATATAGTTTCTAACGTGTCTTCCCATTAACTTAGGTGTAAGATAATTCTGCCAACCGGTAAGAATAGGTATCACGTACGAAGTTTCACAGTGCCATCACGCCACCTCCCTGGCAGTAAAGCCAGCCACACACAGAACCGGGCGGGGCAGGGTTGTGCGGGGCGCGACGAGTCACCTGACTTGCCCTGTCGTGCTGCTGTCACACACAGAATGAGGCGAGGCACGACAAGTCAAACACTTAGCAAATTTTCTTCATTGCTCCAGTCACCTGTCAGTGAACTCAGTAGGAGCATACTGGTGTGTAGTGTATCATTTTGAAATGGATGAAGATGAGGAGACCGTTTTGTTAATTTGGAACTATCTCCAGCTCTTGGACCACAATGTTAACAACAGAGAGATGTAGGTATACACCCTATAAACCTGAAAAGGAATATAGGAAGTTTTATTTCTGAGCTTCGAGCCGAACCCAGACAAGTTTTTTAATTATTGTCTCATGTCAATTTCGACATTCGACTTTGTACTTGAGAGCATTCGGAGCAGAATAGAAAAGCAAAATACCAACTGGAGAACAGCCATACCCCCAGAGGAGCGGCTTTTGATAACCTTAACGTATGTATATTGGTCCTCTTTTTCCTGACCATTAGTTATTCAACCATATAATAACCCTGTATAGCCATATAAATTTTAAATCTTACAGTCATACATGGCACACATACAAATCAGTTGAATATTCGAAACACAACACAACCACACCGCTAGATAGTGGAGCCCGGGGAGGGAGGGTGGGTCCCGTGACAGCGCATGCGCAGAACGTTCTGCCCGGCAGCGACTTGCCCCGGGGCATAATTTGTTTCAGCTTCGCATTTTTCGACGTGCCCTGCCCCGCCCGGTCCTGTGTGTGATGCTCCATAGGCACCCGTGCGTTTCCCGTCGCACAAGACGCCCCGGGGCAAAATGCCCTGCCCCGCCCTGCCTCGCCCGGTTCTGTGTGTGGCCGGCCTAACCAAGTAGACGACCGGATAGTAAGAGCTGCCAATGTAAAGTTGTGGCGCTGTTATTTTCCGAAATGAAAACTTGCTGTTGTAGAAATATACAGATGTGGGCGGTTACTCGCGAGTCGTGAGTGATCTGGTGGTATCTGGCGTTGTCAGTGCAGTATACATCCAGCTTAATTCAATTGAGCTCCAAGTTAACCGCAGTATGTTGATGACTGTAACTAACGATCTAATAATGTAATTCATTTGTCGTCGTAAAAAAATTTATTTTGAATGCTTTCAGAGATTGTACGTTCTGCACTCAGCATTATTCAAAGCAAGTCTTCTATTCGGCACATCGTGGATCTGGGGTGTTTACTGGCCGTGTGGTATATCTCAATCCCACAAAAACATTTCTTTTAAAAATAGGCCAAGTCTCGTACTCGTGTAGTGACAAAAAGTTATGAGATCTCCTGAGCCAATTCTGCACTTAACCGTATGTATTCACTTCCCTTTGTGAAACAGAATGGTTTCTCTCGGTGTCATAAATCATTTATTTAGAATTTTAAAAAATCTGTTTATGCACGTCGTAATTTTTACTGATATTGAAGGCATAATATATACTTGTCAATTTCGAAAAAGAGTGAGGGAAATCTTGGCTTTTGTGTATTTGTAAGTTTGACTAAGCAACACATTTGCGGTATTTATATAGGTTAACTAAAACATGGCGTGCATAATGCCAACACTGCCTCACTCTGTGAAAATAATGGGTGAGCACCATAGCCGAGTAATGGAGATTGCCGATGGTTTAACCACAACCATAAAAAAATTACTGGTACCTTCCAAACCAAGCATAAAATTTAAGATATTAATTTAACTTGCTGATCTCTATACATTAAAAAAAATTCTCAGGCAATGCCTTCATCCGGAGCAAACCAATTAAGTAGCAATTATTTTTCATGTTTGGGATTGCATTTAAATAAATACAGGGGAAAACTCCAATATATTAGACTTTTCTTACGATTTAGGGATGAAACTATATGTGTAGCAAATTACTTGTTTCTAGAATTACTGGAAGTACAGTGGAATTTTGATGTCTGAATGTTCGTGGTCGAAATAAAATTTTGAATTTCAATAACTTCCAAAGTATAATAATAATTCCGTGTGGTCGGAACGACCTAGTGACAGGGTTTCTACTGGCTGCGCATTATCATTGGGAAGGACATATGATACATTTTTCGGGGTAAATAATATATTTTTTCCGTGAAATTTTGAAAACTAACCAAATGGAGACAGATAGATGGATAGAGTGTGTAATTCACTTAAATGTTATATCGGTGTCTCAGACGTTTTTCCCTCGCATTTATTTTGTGTATGTTCTGTTCATAAATTTCATGTTCAAACACCTCTTATTATGTAGTATAGATATGGATTTGCGCTGCATCAAACTACTATTGTGTAGTTACATTTAGCTAGCTCACCGGTTTCGAACTCCCTACGGCTATACATTTTAGCAGATGACAGCAAAACCATGAAACGTTTTGTACAAAGATGTCCTCAGAAAAATGACATAATTTTAAACCACAAACAAAAATTTGACGGGGGAACTGTGGTAGGTAACCTCTTTCGCCCACACTCACTCCTTTAGTTTGTTGCTGTTTTAAAACTTTTAAACTGATTCTCTTCATGAGACAGGTTCACTGGTAGAATCAGTACTGCCAGCCACTTAGCTTTTAATATCCGTAGATGGCCGCTAAAATTTCCGTAGATTTGCTACAAAAAATCCGGAGACTCGCTAACTGAAAGTCTGAAACAATAATTATTGAAAAGAGAGTAAAAATTAAGAATACTTTTTATTTTCAGGTCTTTAAAATTACAAAAATACTCCATACTGAAAGTAAGAAATATCTCTGAACATGTTTTATACATCGTCACTTTCATCACTGCTGCTGCTATGCCTAGTAGTTTTTTATTTTTCCCTAGTGACCATACATTTTCTTTGTTGACATTAAATTTAGCATATCTTCTGTAACAGGAATTGTTGAAAACTGAGACCCCTTTGATTCTCGGATATTGGTTAGACCAGTGTTTCCCAACCTTTTTTGGGTCATGTCCCACTTAATATTTTTTTTGCCCCCCATACCTAATTTTTAATTAAAAACATATTTTGCTAACATCAAACGAAATTATACCTAATAATTATTTAGAGCACTGTTTTAAGAATTTGCTTTTTTGCTATATTTTGTACCTATATCTAGCATTGCATTTAAATAAACCCAAGAGAAAGCGGTAAAGTCGTATCAAGTCAATTTCTAAATTGACCCCCTAAAAAACCCAAATTGCACCCCTGTGGGGCGTGGGCCCCACGTTGGGAAACACTGGGTTAGACCTTCTCGGAAGGCACTACTTTGTAAGCCGTGCCAACGCCCGTATCACTGTGCATAGAGAGTGCGCCGATAGTTTTGTATTACGGTTTTTAAGATCTATAAGATATGTAACCAAACAAAATATGATATTTACTTCAATCATTGGCTCACACGAGCGGTTGTAAGGAAACGATTCGCAGTTACTGACAATTCTGTAATGCATTAACACTATACGCTCAAAGTTTAACAAAACACCAATATAAGGAAAAATCAACAAATGATAAAATGTATCAAAAATCCGTAGATATTTTTAAAAAATGCGAAAATCCTAACTTTTCATACAAATCCGTAGAAATGGCAGCTCTGGGTAGAATAATGGTGATGGCTTGTCAGCCATATTAACCGGTACACTTTTTACGTAGCTTACGTCGTTCTATATGCAATTCTAACCACTAAATTTTCAAATCCACGTGTAGTCTGAATGACCGCAGGGTTGTAGCTAGCTGTGAGGAATAGTACCTGTCAGGTTGGTTGACGTCTTGTGGCGTGAGTGGCTGGCTGCGCCTGCGCACTCGCTGGCTGCGCACGCGGTGTATTATCGCGAGCACATGTTTGGCAGTGCCGTTTGGAGCGCACTCAGGTGTGATGTTGCCTCAGGTAGAGTGAGCGGTGGGGGCAATCATGGGCGACCAGCCGTCGCCCGAGCAGCCGCCGCCGCGGCCAGCGCATCACCATCACCAGCCAGACTTCACCCCCGTCGTCGACGCCATCTTCGACCAGGTCGGGACATTTAACCCTGCCCAGCACTCTAACACGCTTGTGTATGTGTGTGCACCTCGTCTTAAAAGCTCACAAACTGTTTTTTTCTGCCTCTTAGTCACTGACGCTTGCGTAGTTTTGTGATCAAGAATTGTATCAGCAGGTTGGTCACTTAGGCTTGGTTTTCTTTGTTGCAACTGAAGCATTGTTTACTGCTAGTAGCGTTGTGATTGTGTGTTCCAGTTCTGTTGCCTTTAAAATCGCTAGCTGTGCGTTTCGAATACGTTGTCGGATAGTTTATATGCACAATGTTATTTTGCCAAAACTTTGTGCATCTCTTCTTGGCTTTGGAATTTAAGTAGAAATATCTGAAAGGCGGAAGTCATTGTACTGGAGAGAAACCCCTTGTAAGTTAATGGAAATATTTTTCAGTAAGTCACAATCGTCAGAGCAATAAATATTTTCGCAATGAGAGGCGTAAAGAAGACAGAAAAATCGAATCCATGCTATGCTGTATAAATGAACAATAATGATTTAATGAATCCATTTCTTGTTTCATACTGTTTACGTTTGCTTTTCCACTATGAAATACTCCAGCACTCGACAAGAAGAGTCAGTTGACACGATTCTCTTACACTTACTTGTATTTGTTCTACAGCTGAATGATATCTTTTACAAATTTACATGATCTCTCCTCCTGTTTCCTGTTCTTCCCGGAGCTCTTTATCCGTTCTTTATTCCTTGTACCGATATTTTTACACGATTTTAAGTTTCATTACAAGACCTGCACTTGTCTAGCTTTCGTAATTGAAGTTTCTCACAGTAAATTCCGCGGGTGCTATAGGCTGCAATAAACAAATTTTCATATCTCACTATTTGGTAATCATCGCGAACAATTTTAAAGTGTTTATGAAATTCATAAACAACTGATTGTTTCTTTTTAAAAATTTCATGAACCACTTCCGTAACTTCAGGTGTAGTTTGACGGTATTCCGCTGTAGCAAAAATATTGCAGTGACAAAGGAGCGGAGAGAGACATGGGTCTGCTCTCCTGATAGGGCGCCGCGTGAGTCATTCATTATCGCCCCCACTGTTATGAACTTACGAGCAACTTCTTAGCACTCACTGTTGCTTTTATACCACACTCAACAAGATACTACTAAATATTTTGTGTTCAGTTCTCTGCAAAATAATTATTTTCCAGTGGTATTATATGTAATTAGTTAATTACCATTAGATTTCATTTCGCAGCAACCAGAAAATCGTACAGAACTGTAAGAGAAACGGACGCAACCACGATTACATTTTTTCCTTCTTGATGGGCTATTTAAAATTCCATAATTTGTTACTCCGCTCAAAATTTGAGTCAGTACTAACAAAGTAGAAGCAGACGTAGGTGTTTAGACGTCTTTGCTAATAGCCCAATTTTTTTTCTTTCCCTATATATTATGATAGACCATAAAACTCGTGCTTTGGCATACTAAACTAGTGATTCAGTTGTATCAAGGCAATTTCCTATTCTCCGGTGCGTAAGTAACAAAGTACACTTCTCGTACAGAAAACAAGCTTTGCTTTAGTTAATGTTAAGGGCCTGTAAAAATTCCGGACATATCGAGAATCGAACGGAAGATAGGGTCAAACATCTTAGCAATATGAGCTACAAAATCACTTAACATCGATAACATAGTAGAGTTTAAATGTTCACGTTTTGGAATTACATAAAAACGTGTATTTTTGGAACGGTTTCTGTATTTATGCCTGTTATCGATTTCCTTTATGCCGATAATTTGAGGAACAATAATCGAGTATCTTTACAAGTTTCATATTTAACTGCGTCGTTCTCTGAAACTGAATTTATTTAAATTTTTATATTTTTTGTTGAGCGTCCATTTATTCACAACTTTTTGTCTCGTATTTTTTGTTTGGTTGCACATGGGGAAAGAGCTTAATCTAAGTGTGACTTTGCAATAGATAACGCTCGATTGTATTTGTTGCGAAACCTTATATACGAGATATAGCAATGGAAAAACGTAGAACAAGAACAACAAATCTCGAACACTGATCCTAAATCCATATTTTTCACTTTTGAAATTAAAGAAAATTTGCAGGAAGTTTTAAACATTGCCTTCATCGTATTTCAGGTAAAATTGAAATTGATTAATTGTATAAATCCTCTGGTTACACATGCACAATTTTCTGTGCGTAAATTGATCGCGTGTGGTAAGTTGGATGCCCGAGACCCAATCGCGTGTAACCTTGAGACCTTTTCTGTGATAACGGACGCGGAAATCCACTCGCTGTTGTTATACCTGTTGCCGTTTTCTTATCGTCAGTCATATCTGTATGTCTCTTACACGTAGGTCATTATAATGTAACAGATATAAATTATGACAGCTGGCGTAGTTGGGTGGAGGTTTGTATGCGAATATTAGTCTCTTTCAACTAAACATAAAACTGGTAAATCCGTCTTTCATGTCGTGCACCCTCTTTTGCACGATCTAGGCTCTGTCCAGTGAACGAATCAGATTGTATGGAGTCCCCTACTACTTCCTTACATGACGACTGAAGAATGGTTAGTGCACTCTCTTGTTTTTGGTGTCTAAAACAGCTAGTAAAGGTGAATGAATCGGAAATTGTGGGCACGAAAAGGCAATGGGTAATCACTGTATCTCAAATGCGTGTAATTCTCTGAAACTACATTATTATCGCTTTTTACTGACTAAAATGTCTCCCAGCTGCTTCTAAAAGGGAGGAGTCGTCAGAAAGAAAACTGCAGTACGTTTAAAAGTAACAAATGAGCAGCAATTACGTTTTCTTTATACTTTCATAGCGTGTGCTGATTACCACATCATAAACTTGAAATCACATGCTTCAAAACTGGATAATAATTGCAAGAGATTTTAGATGAACAGTTTGGCTTTAAGAAATTTCAGAGTAGAAGAGATTTTAATGTAAGAACTGACAATCAAGTAGAAACAAGACAACTTTTACTGCAATTTTGGATTGGGAAATATCTAACGGAAAGATGAATTTGGTGAATCTTATTAAAATGAAAGTATAGGATTATAGTTTAAATTTTTTGATAAATACTGAATTATTCTTATTGAATAGTATAGACGAAGGTATTAATCGGAGGGAAATGCAAAGATGATAGGCCGCAGATGATATGTGGAGATGACTATCACACGATAAGGCAAGTTGGAAGATAGCGTCAGACAATGACTAAAAAAATTGCAGATGTTTCACTAAGCTATCTCTGACACAAGTCATTGGCAAACAGTGAGGGGAAAAGAAACTGTCGCATCGGTGGGAGGATTGTTATTGTTTGGTGCGTTAAACTTGACGTCATCACATTGTAATCTCATTTTCGCTCGTTTTAAGACATCGTTTTCGGGGGGGGGGGGGGGTGAATGCAGATCGTTTCTCCTATAGCAGAGGTTTCGAACTTATTGCGCATTGGGTTGGTTTTAGTTCTGTGATATTACAAACGCGTTTAGTGGTGAAGCAACAAGCTTTGAACAATCTTTGGTGGAGGGTTTGGGTAATATTCCGCCAGCTGTGCGGACTGACTCAAATATTGGAACTTGCTTCAGTGCGTACATATCTTAACGGAATACTGGACTCTTAGGGTAAACAAACGGAAGAGTTGTTGTCAATGATTAAGCAAGTCTGAGCAGCTTGACTAATGAGTTAATACAACACCATTGGCTCAGGATTGGGTTCTAATATTATTACGGGCCTGCTTTCATTTTCGATTATTAATTTTTTGCGTGAATACTAGGACCTTTTTCCATATTCACCCAAGCGGAATAACACAAACATTGGCACAAAACTTAAATGGATCTTGGAAAAATGTCGTTACATTGACTTCCTAAGGAACCTTCGTTGTCTGGAAGATATTAAAGCTAAGTAAAATTAATAGGCGAGATTTAGGAAGATTGTGATGATCGTTGTACTTATGTTAACAATTTCGGAATTTGAAAAGCCATGTGATGTCGACAAGCATCGTTGTTCGAATTAGCGCTACAGATAGTTTTTTCCCCCCCTTATTTGTGATGACCTCCACATGTTTTTTTCCGCTGCGCACTCTTGTATTGGAAATGTGGAGTGTATTTAGAATGAGTTGGAGTCTTGAGAATTTGGTTCCGTCGCTCAGTGCTGAAGTCGGGCAGAATGTCCCCGGTTCGCACTTCTGTCGCTGACGCAAGTTCCACACACGTTTACCTCCAATACTGCAAAAAGCTGATTTAAGTGAGGTGGGAATGGATGCTCCATGGCTCGAATTCCACATTAAGTAGTAATACAAGGGTTTGAAACTGCCAGTATGTCTTTAAGAACATACAAAATTACTTACCACATTTGAAGGTTCTTGAAGTCGTTTTGGCTATTTGGTGCTGCATATCTACATACGACAACATTATTATTATAGTTTTCAGCAAATTTATATCACACTTTTCACACGTTTACATTTTGTCATTGATATAAGGAAACTACTAAAAATATTGTTGGTATTGTTTAGCAATTTAAATGTTTACTTAATATCCTGTAGTATCTCGGATAAGAGTGCTTTAGTTAAAGATGGTACAAAGGGAACTTTTGGTTTTTTTTTTTTTTAACACCATAGGTAATTTTTTATGTACCGTTAATGGTGAATGTAATTTGGAAAGAGGAATATTAGAATTCTACTATTGTGTAATTTAGTGGTCAAAGATTGACAATTTTATTTTATCTCCTTTCAGTACAGTTGTTTTTGCTGACAATATATAAACTTTACTTTGAAAAATAAATAAAATAACACAAGAGTAGAGCGCAAACGCTTGTGAACTTCTTACTTGACGAAAGCAAATTTTCCATTAGCTGTTAACGTTTAAAGGATTGAAGCTGATAACGCTTAGAGGGTATTTCCGCCGCAGTTATCACTCATAGGGGCGGAATATCACAACGGGAGTATTGATTGGTACGCTTTGAAGGAAAACTCCAACACAGACTAGTCCAGGGCACTGCGTGTTAACTTGCTGTAAGGAAAGGATTGTTAACATTGCATTATATGGGGGCTGTTAGGAAAAAGTTATCGGTAGGACTCTGGCATCAATATTATCAATTTATAAGTTCAATTTGAGTAGTACGTTCAGCATGCTAAGTTTTAATGACATGTAAGTATTTTCCATTCTCCGAAAGTTTAATTTTAGTTCCATTTGGTGATACTGTGTTATACGTACATCTGAATTTCTTAAGTAATTCGACAAGCATCACAACACCCAAGACGGCATAAAGACTTCACAGAAATCCAAACTGTTTCTGCCCGATGGTGGAAAAGGAGACTCGTGGAATCTTACGCTAACCGTGGAAACCGTGACCAAACGGGCCACTGCGTTCACTTTCTGGGGTACCAATTGGCATAATTATAGGACAGTACCAACGCCGGTGGGTGAGCGCTCTGGTCTCACATTCGGGAGAACGTTGGCTCAAATCCTCGTCCGATCATCCTGATTTCCGTGGTTTCACCAAATGACACCAGGTGAATGCAGTGATGGTTCCTTCAAAATACTATAGCTGAATTCATTGCCCAGTCCTTTCACGCTTCTCGACGACAAAGATGCGACAAATCCTAAAAAAAAAAAAAAAAAGAGGAATGAAAGGATAATCCTGCAACCGAAGATAGGTCACATGTCCTACTATATAACAAAATTTTATTTTAGTAAATGTCACCCCATTTTCGCTTTTGTCATATAGTAACACATGATGCGACCTACTTGCAGTTACAGAATTACTCTTTAATTCCTGGGAACCCTGTTTGTTTATTCGCAAATATTGGAGATAAATCATTTATTGGCTTACTCTGTGGTTTCCTGCTCAGTTAAATGATAATGATACTTAAAATATTCATGAAACAAATGCTAGATGATATTCTCTATTTCCCTATGAGCAGTTCAGTTGAATTCACAATATCGTTACTACACAAATACACATAGAATTAATATTATGCAACCATTCTAGTATTTGCCGTGAAGTGATTTCGTGAGTTTTGGGCTAGTTACCGCTATGTTCCGTCTTATTCAATTTTAGGTTCTCAAAAAAGATGAATACGTATAATACAGTCACATACAAAACAGGGAAATAGTGCAACTTGGATAACATTGCATGTGTTACCGTTAAGCGCTATCTATAAATTCTATATAGCTTTGTTTGATAGGTAAGATTTTTCAGCTATTTCCTCTAATTTATCCAAAAAAATATTTACTATTTTACTTTCATTTTTTTCTAGAAAAAATAAGGCAGCTTGTATTTTGAATGATTGTTTCCTTCGGAAGACGAGTGGTGGGAAGCATCTAATTGTTATTAAAGTACTCAAGTGGAAGTAATATAGTAACATGAGATTTGCCTTGACCCAGCAAAAATCGCATACGTTAACTAGGAATCGAATAAAGATCTTCTCGGGAAAAGGGAAAGGGGGAGCAAGGAGTGTTGCTGTGAAAATAAAGATTCTGACCTCGTATCTCTGTTATATATCGGAAACTGATTTTCGTTATCTGTTGAAAGGTCAATGTAGCTAGTGTTAATCCCTGTAAGATTCTTGATGTCATATCTAATGGATAAACTTCTGCAGTAGTTGTTATTGCCTTTTACCCAGTTCATTAAAAGAGTGGTTACTTTCTGATTTAATGACGCTAACGGCCTACATTTCGACGCGCCCTAAGGTGCCAACAACTTTTTGATCTCCGTCTTAGACACTTTCGGTTCCAACAAGTAGAGCAAACTGATACACCAACTCCGATTGCAACATTAGGAGTTATTTTTGCCCAGAACTGTGTTGCCCACCATTGGTTTGTTGATTTTCCGCGCTATAACGTGCCTGGGAATTTTCCGCAGCGCATGTTTGATAGGGTTGTCCTTAATTGGCAGTCGAGCCTGCAACTAATTATGGCTGGCTGCCTCAGCCGGAACGTTATCAGGACAGCTGTCAAAACATGTCAGCAATCGAGTTCAAGTTCGGCTGGTCGCGATTTGCACGTGATGTCATGACCATTTGATAGTATTTAGCCAGATCCAACTGCTTGTACTGACGGAACAATCAACGCCGTACAGAGTACGCCAACTCTTTCCGAACTTTAAACTGAAGTTTGGGAAAAACTGATGCTGTATCTATAGATTCTTATTCAGCACGTTTTGATTTAGTTCCTGACTGTGGTTTTTATTTCGAATGCTCCCTTCATTTGTACATTTATCACAAACGAATAGGAGACAACATTTCTAAATGTGTAGCAACGCGTCATTGTAAGCATCAAAAATGGTTCTGTATCCTTACTAGTAATTGGGCAGCAGTTTATTTTCACAGTGATAGAATTCCAAAAACTTGTTACTGATTTCACGAATTCGATCGTCAGTTTTATTACATTAGAACATGACGTGTTGCGTGAGTAAATCTTGGTTTTCTTTTAAAGGGGTATCGGAATCGTTAATACACTTAAGCAGGTCCTCTTGTAAATTTGCCTATTCAGAAGGTAAGGACTAGATATTTTGATGGCTGTGGCACTGCTTGAGACTTTTCCTTCTCTACTGTCAAGTATAAAGAAATACATTTGTCAGAAAATACTAGTTATTGTATTGTATGTTTCTTCCAGTATAAGTATGTAGGCTCGACTTTAATATCCTCGATGTCAAAACTACAGCACAAAGAAAAAGTCTGTTCGATAACAAGTGTTATTTAAATTTCTCCTAATATCTCTACCTATGCACTCAAAGTTGTCGGAAGTTAGTGTATCATATTACTAGTCACAAGTCCTGAATTCACTGTAACAAGATTTAGGAAGAGTTTGAAAGTACGAAGCTGGATAGGCGAGACCGGAATCTAATTCACATACGGGATGACGTGTTTGATTTGTCTGACTGAGATGAAGTTCAGTCCGGCCTGAGGATGAAATTGTTTCACTTAATTGTTACAATATTTCTCGTGTTTTCATTGCATACAATGAGTTGACGAAGAAACAAAAATAGTTGAAACGTGTACAGCTGCTAATTTTCTAAAGAAAGGTACCCGTTACCGCTCTTTATTCGTGGTTTTTCCTGAACGCTAAAAGACCCCCACGTGGATGCAACTCGGTATTCTACTATGTAATTTCCTAAGCTCACACACCTCAATAGCTATTGGCTGGAGAACAGTGTCAAGTGTCAGCCTCCGCTCGCAAAACGGCGTCCACAGATACCATTAGAAGGAATTCGTGGTTATGTCCACTATTTAATAGCTAAGCAATTGCTACTAAATTAATTGCCATAATACATTCATTAAGATTGCTATTCGTAGCGTTTCATAGTTAAAAAAATTCGTAAATTTTGTTGCTGGATAAAAAATGGATCTGCTTTTCAGTAACTAATTGCTAATGAAAGTAACTTCAAAAAATTACTCATGGTCTCTGCTGTAACCACAAATGACAATTACCATTCCGGCTTAGGATAAATTTCAGTTTAATTAAAACTTTTACTAATGTTGTTGCTTGACCAAAGTTACTGCATTACGGTTTATTTGCTTTTTAGGTATTTTACTGACCACTTTCGTTAATAGTCTTTGTTAATGTTCGCTGTACGTGAGTTATAAGGTTATTTTAAGAGGACCTCAGGCCAAATATGTTACGGAATCAATTATTCTGGCAATTCATTTCTTCTGAGTTGCTCAACTGTTTAATAATATGGAATGTGTATTAAGTTCTCTGGCCATTACAGATACTATGACCAATGATTAAAAGTGTTTGCTCAGTCTCAATAAAAAAAACGTGATGCTTTCGATGCAAACAGGAATTTTTTAAAAATTTTGCAAAGTGAACTTTAAGGGTGAAATGTAAGTCAAGTTTGTATTTAAGAAATTATACGATTGTGCTATCGTCCCTGTTCGTGTTTAATACCTACCGGTACCTCTATTAATGCTGCTGAGTTCTTCAAGCTCAGAGATTTTATTCACTCTGAAACACAGGTCAAGTCTATATTTGGTCAAATCAGGTCAACCTGTCATAATCTTTCATCCTAAAAACTGGAACTGTTCTAGACCCGTGACGATACACAAAAAAGGACCACGGGCTTACTCTAGTTTCCAATAAAAGTAACAGAAAATTCGAGTGTCTTATGGCCTGGTATTAGAGTTTAGATTTATGGCGCGTTCAGTAACTGTTTTGGCTGAACCTACAGTTTAACTTGAAATCCGAACTACGGAATGTCCTGACGTAGCGCATGAAGAAATCAAAGGCGGTAAAATTTTTTAGCCCCAACGGGACTCGAATCAAATGTGCCTATGTAACAAAACTTATTCGATTAAAATCATGACACCAACCATATCGAAATGAGCTAGCGAAATGATCTAAAATTAACGACATTGCTGGTCACAACTCCATTTTCCCAGGGAGTTTTTTTTTATGTCATCTCGGTCATTGATCTCTAAACGTCTACACCCGAAACACTAGGATAGATTTTTTTTTTTATTACTCTCTTTACCAATACGAAACCTCTAGAATATAATTTTACAAAATTAAAGTCCAAAACTTATTCCGTTTAAGAATTAGAGGTCTGTGACTGAGGGGACAAACCATAAGAAGGCTCAGTTTTCCTTAAACGGCGACGAAAGGAAGAAGGAAAAGGTGCGAAGGCCAGCCAATCAGAATCGTGGACACTAGAGCCTCAATTTACCTGTACTGCATCACGCGTCCTTGATCTGCGTTAAAAGTAGCTTGTCGGGAGAAAAGTTGGCGCATTACGTGTAGCATGTGGAGGCGTGTACACTTGTATATCTGCAACCCTTTTATTTATTTAATTCTACTGAATACCAAAGTAGCGTTTGGTAAATTTGTTATTGTAGGAATATTTGAATGATATACTGATCAGCTCTAAGATACTTCTTGGAATTATGGAAGACACTGGTTCGAACCAGGCTCCGGTTTTTCATAGTTTTTCCGAAATAACACGCTTCAAAAGGCCGTGGCGCAGTTTCTTCTCGTTCCTCTCCGGCCATCCCTTCCCGTATTTCATTACTTCGACTGTGATGAGCCACAAATATGAACAGAGATAACTTTAGTAACCACATATACCGTACTTGTGACTTCTTGGCTTAAATTTTCTTGCGGGTTTTCTACTTCATCTTAAAAGCTATAATTGTAGATCATCTATGATTCTCTGTGAATTTTCCCCTTGTGGTTTGTCATCAGCAGTTGTTTCTTTTTCAGTTAGTTTCTTTCTCTTGATCCTTCTTTTTGGAAAATTTGCAAATTTTGTGAATTTTATCGACGGAAGGCCCGAACTGAAGGGGTTCTCTCATTTTTTTAATACAACCCAGATTTCATTAATTTACATTTCAGTGATTACTATATAAGCAGTTACTTCATCAGAATGCTTATTTACAGTAATCAAAATGACCACCTTTCAACCTTTGTATTTATTATGTTTAGTATATGTATTGAAACTATAGTAATCGCATAGCTGTTAAGATTGACTTTTGTTAAGAAGCTCAGTGCACTTTGACCTCGTTGCCGACGCTCCCTTATACACAAACAAAAACTTTCACACAAGTGATCAAAGTATTATTCAGAAATTATTCAAAATTTTTACCATTTAATATCATATCAAAAAACTATTTTTAAAAACAAAAACCCAGTGCAATCTTTCTTTGTGTTTTTATTCTTTGATGCTTTTTGACCCCTTTTGCCAGGTATTGTACATGCACATCACCTTCTCTTTACGAGTCATTGCATAACAGAAGGAAAAAAATACAAAAATAACGAGAATACACATGTGACAGACGAATATAAAAATCTAGGTTATGTGATAGTATAATCTAGAACAATGCTTGAAGAGAAACAAACTATTTTTATTCAAACATCAAATTGTCTGTATAAAAGCTTTTTAGTATCATCTCTTGTAATATATCGAGAAGAGATGAAGCAAGAATAACAGTAAACAAAACCGAAAAACACAGCTTCCTTGAAATGTAGCTTCTAACAATAATTTTAAGAAGACTACAGTAAAATGGCTCTCATCAATATTGTATCGGTGTAGGAGTATTTTCATTTGCGATTGTTAGGTCATATTGAAGATTCCTACTATACTTTATGCAACAGTTTAATGGTCTATCGCGGTATGCATTTTTTACGTCCCACTCCAGTGACCCTGCACTTTGTTCTAGTTTTCAAGTACTTGATTGTAAACACCACATCCAACATTTTTGTCGCTTCCGGGATCTTACTATTAACGCTTCAAGTAAATTGGTTTCGTAGTTGTAATAAAACAATCAAATACCAAGAGAGAACTATTTTAGTGGCTACAATATACTGTGCAGTAACGAAAATTATTTTTGAAACTACTGATATATTATATTATAACGCAATTTGAAATTATTTCTTTGTCCTGGCTAGTATTTAGCATACCCATGTACACCTATCTAAGCTACCAGTCATATCTGGTGTTGAACTTTAGCTTTCGAGATATCCTTAATCTGACTTATTGTTCCTCGCACGTCTAAAATCGCTGATGTACGTGGAATTCTGACGTGAGCATTATGAACAATTGATTTAAATTAAATGATAACCTTCATTACAATCAGTTTTGTGTGAATGTAACTCTAAATGGAAATTAACCAACGATGTAAGGTTTAATGCGCGTTTGTGTGTGTGAATCTGTGTTCTTTGAAATACTTCAGTTGTGGTTGGTGAGTTAGCTGACTGTAAATGCTGTTTAAGGCTTGATATCATTAATTATTTTACACAGTTTATTACTTTCAATCAATTTCTATAGAACTGAGAGTATAAGTTTATTCACACGATCGGACGGTTGGACAGTCTACTCCGAAAACATTGCAATCTGTCAAGAGCAAATGGCATTTCAAAATGTCTACAGCAAGCAAGAGACCAAGCATGGTGGGTGAACGGTTAACGTTCTGGCCTCGCATTCGGGAGGACGCGGGTTCGAATCCCCGTCCGGGCATCCAAATTTGGGATTTCCATGGTTTCCCCCGATTGCGGGGATGCTTCCTTCAAAAAGGCCAGGGCCGAATTCCTTCCCGTTCCTTGCCCCAATCCCATCCCGCCTCTAATGACCTCGCTGTCGACGAGGCGTAAAGCCCAAGCAAAAAATAAAAATAAAAAGCAAGCAAGATTTCTCATACTGGAGCAAGTTTGCGCTATTCCATCCCATAAGTTTGATTAGTTTATAGATAAAGGTGCATAAGATATACATAACCATAAAAGATGACAAAACAGTATTTTAGATTTCGGATTTGGAAGTCTGTTGAAAAATCTAACAGTTGTGATGCGGCCAAGTTCAGAAGTGATAAATCTTAACATTGCTTAAAATTGTGTCTTATCTCTGTAATACGAGTAATTATACCATCGAGCCCGGTGGATCAGCGGTATCGCTAGGCATTCTGGAGGACGAGGGTTCGAATCCCCTTCCGGGCATCCTTATTTAGGGTTTCCCTGGTTTCCCCAAATCACTCCAGGTGAATGCCGGGAAGTTTCCTTTAAAAGACCATGACCGAATTCCTTCCCGTTCCTTTCCCCCAGTCCTTTTTCCGCCTCGACGTCGACGTAGGCGAGGCGTGGTAAGGACGCTGGTTCAAATCTCCGCCCGTCCATCCGGTTTCCATGGTTTTCCAAATCACTCCAGGGTAATGGCCGAATTCCTTCCAGTTCCTTGACCTTAATCCTCGACGTCGATAGGAGTAAAGCCATAAGAAAAAAAAAGTAACCATGTGTAGTGTCGTCTACTAACAAAAACCGAAAGATGCCGAAATAAAGAGGTAACTTTTGAATACATTGCGCTGTATGAAGTGTTTATCTAAAAATGGAGAACGGTACACGCTTGTTGATAATTTACAAAGTAAACCGAAAGGATTTAAAATAACTTGTAAAACACATCAGGCAAGAACGAATTTGGAAAAGATTGCTTACGATTATCTAATCAAGATGGGATATTGAAATTGTACAAGTTATTAGGCTCTCAAAATTGTCGGTTGTGATGAAAGACTTCTGCTACAACGAACTGCTATCTGTCCTTGAAACGACTGTAATTTTTGCACAATGGGCAATAAAAAGTACTCGTAATTAACGCTGTTTGTTAACGGTAGGACCAAGTATCGCTTCCAGGAGATCATCTGATCAGTGTTGTATGATTTTGAGAGCTGTACGGGATTGATTCCTTGATGTGAAACTAGGAGATCCACTCCAGGTAGTTCTCAAAACGACTATATTGGCAGTTATTTATAGCATTGAATAAAAACAAATCGTGCAGACATTGATAGAACAAAGATGATGATAATATGTTATACAATCATATACAATGATAGGAAGATATTAAAGACAAAAAAAAATCTAGATTACAAACAGTCAACTCGTTTCTGTTTCGGGAATTAAACAAATCTGCATGTATATGTTCTCATTCTGTGCTCTCGTACTGCGTGGCGGCTTTTTCCGCTTCACACTGAAACTGAGAGAGGGATTTACTTCCAGTACGATTCAGTTCAATCTTTCATATGATCCTTCCCGTAGATTAAAGCCGGTTTGATTTAATAAATACGACGGAATCACCTGGAGTTTATCAACGAAGTTTCCCGCCTTCCTCCAAAAACATGTAATATTCATTTATCCCAAACTCTTGGATGTTGAAACTAATAGCGAAATCTTCGAACATTTGGTTAGTCAGGGAACGAATATGTATTAATTTGATTTTCAGACTTGTCTTACTATTTTGCATTGTGTTGAAATTAACATACTAATATTCGTTAAGAATTTATTACGACTACTGCTACTACTATTACTACTACCAGCACCACTACCACTACTACTTACATGTCTGGAAACATGATTGTCATCTTCTTCTTGCATTCTGTACCTTTGATTCCATTGTCAGAGGCCATAATTACATCTTACTGCTTGCAGCCAGTTTCCATATATTAGAACAGAGAAGTATATGGTTGGAGCCAGTATGTGCACAGTAGTGCCATCTTACTGTCGCATATTGAGACTCGCGTACCTAAACAGATGATGGTTCTCCAAATGGTAACATATTTGTTAGTAGATGACCATTCATTCGTTTCTCTTGCGGTGGAAAATCTTGTCACATGGCTCATTTATTGTTTAAATAATGATTTCATACGGACTTGAGGCCGATTTCCCACTAACAATCAGAAAAAGGACGGTGTTGATAGTGTCTTAGGTAATCCACATTGTCTGCCTCAATTCAACATCAGTCTTTCTCTTGTAAGGAGAATGAAAACATATTGGACTGTAATATTCCGTAACCGGGTAAACCAGCCCCAGAGCAGTTACGCGTAAGGTGCATAAGCCCTATGTATCAGTTACTGCAAGTGAGTCTATCAGTAGTAAGGCTGGTCGATAAACTCCCTGGTGGCGGATGTGGAGTCAACAGTGATAAGCCGCCATGTGGGGCGGGTAATGCTGCACTGGCACGTGAGCAATCCGTGTGTACTTACCATTCTTGCCGTTACCAGAACGGCTCTGTACGGTCATCCAGACATCGATTACCTTAGTTTCTCGAATCCAACATAGGCTAGGCTGATGAGTCAGCCAGTTTGTCAGTGAATTGGTGATTGCGTTAATTACTGCGCTGTTGAACGGTGGGCTGATTGACGGAAGATTGGTTGTCTAATTAATCGGGTATGGTTTCTGTGGTAAAGATCCACTGCTTCCTAAAGAATTCATCTGTTATGCATTCCTGCAGATTGTTAAATTATCAGGCTCACAGATTTTCTTGTGTTCTGCGTGGATTACATATTTCCATTTATTAAGTGGTAGATCATAATAACGGTCGACGAGACAGTAAAGTGACTCATAGATTCAGCAGCCTTGTCAGGTAATAGCTCTGACCGCAGATATCATTATCTAAGTATGGGTTTCTTGGCAGATTCTCCTTGTATACCTGCCTGCATTTACCTTATTACGTTCATGCAATACATTTGTACTCAAGCCTTTATTTGATTAAAACGAAGTTTCCCTCTAGCAGAATGACCGAACAGAAGCATTAAGAACGTGGTCCGCAAGCCAAAGGTTCGTTCGAGTCAGCTGTCGGCCTTCATACAGAAATAGAACAACCAAATCCTTTTCTGTGCGAATATGACTGTGATTAGTTGTTTAGAGTAAGCTGCTGTTTTCTGCTGCGTATTTGTGAAAAAAAATGGGAGGCTACTTGCTTACTAATGTCTACTTTTTCAAATGGCACCTTGGGTGAAGGCGCCAAGTTCTTAGTCTTCATCCAATGGATCTATTACCGTTAACGGTATCCATACGTACTGTGGAGAGGTTTAATATTTAACCGAGGCGTTTGATATATGTTATAGTGATTAGAAAATCTACAACATCACTTCTCCTATCCGTCTGGCCAAGTTCCGAATGATGAAAATTTCTAATATCGTGGGGGCTTTAACAAGCTAACTGTGCCAGACAAATTTTCATACGAGTGTCTCTCTCTCTTAGGTTACTATTTTTTTTTATATTTAATAATCCTACTTGGAGGTCATTATCCTAGGTTAGACACTATTACCGCTTAGTTTACGTACGAGATTAAATAAATCTTTCAAGTTGGTAACAAAGAAAAATTCTTCCATGGAAAAATCTTAATACAATCTCGATTATTATGTGCAGCCATTTTTCTAACCAGACTAGACAATGACAGAAGGTTTTCACGTGAGTAAAAATCTAGTTTAGAAATTAGAAATACGATGTATCACACTATTTGTAAAAGTCTATTATAGACAGTAGCAGTGACAAAATGATAAATAACTTTTGCAAAACAATTAATTAAATTAAGATGCTGATAATTTCGTTTGATATATCATAGATTGGTAAGAAATTTGAAAAGGAATACACGTTGGGCAAGAGACTATAAGAATGATAACAGACGAATGAACCATTTCTGCCGCCGGTCTAGCCACAGAAGCTACTTGTTTTGCTTAGGATATTTTTCAGCACTGGTTATATGTAGAGGTGGTTTCGTCTTTTGACGTTAAAGATTGTGGCCGACTTCTGATAAAGACGGCCGCAGCTGCCCTGTTTCGTAATGTTAACGGCTGCTGGTTGGCTTCTCTTCTCAGTGAGACGTAAGCTTCACGTGAATGGAACATGCTTCAGGCCAATCTGGACCGAGAGCTATTCAAAATTCTTTACTTCACCAGTATTTATATCCGCCCCCTTTGGTCAGGTCGCTGCGATATCACGCTGTGTCTGGCGTCTGACACGGGCTCATCACCGGGACCTGGCTGGCAGGGTAAGACAAGTGGTGGGAAAGGATTTCTAATCGTCAGATTGTGCACCAAAGTCCTGGATTAAACCACAAAACTTTCGGCAGCGTCTGTGGGGTGAGCCCACGCTTCTCTGTATATGGTGAATAGTGTCGGGTGAGGATGTACAACTCGACGGCTTCAGTGTCTTTCGAAAGCGTAGACATGATTGGGTAGCCATCATTCTTCACCTTCTTTCTTCTTTCATCTCTTTCTCTCCGGTACTTTATCACATATAGGTGACACCATCCATAGTAACCGCCTACGTCCAGTTACCAGGCTCAAACATTGGTCAAGAATTGACCAATGTTTGAGCAGGCTTTCGGCGATGGGGAGAATTACGAACTCTTAGAGAATTATAATTCAGCTATCGTCATAAACATACATTCCCATGTGTCCTCGACTCAAATATTAATGAGCACGCATCACAAAATAAAACATAATCGAAAGTATTAATTTTAAGTAACAACATACATATTCGCCAGGAGAGTAATTAATTACTGTATCTTCTTCAGATGGCAGAGTGTAAGTATTAATCATTCAGGAATCAGTTGTCTTCTTCCTGACGACTTTTCGAGGAAAAGGAAACCATGTTTAGAGTAGAGGCAAACTGTTCTAGTTCCATAATATGGCTCCGGAATTTTGTTAATGGAGGCCTTTTTTCGCCGTACATATTAGCAGCTACATCTTTACTTACGCCTTCACTAAATCTATGCGGATGTATTGGAACATTGCTTATAAATTCTTTTACGAGGTTAATGGCTGTGCCACAGGGTCTAACGCCGTGTTTTCGCAGTACGCGTCGGCTACGCATGTTTTTCATGTCGGCCGTGACTCAGTGTAAAACACTGCTGTGTTCGACATTACATCTTTCCTCATGCAGACCATGTAATAAGTCACCAAAAGTTAAGAAATGATTCTCATTTTAGATCTTAATCACCGAGAGTGGTACGACGTCGGTTCGAATCCTCGTCCGGACATCCAGATTTGGGTTTTCCATGGTTTCCTGAAATCACTCCAGGAGAATGCCTGGATACTTCCTTCAAAAGGTCATGGCCGAATTCGTTCCCGTTCCTTGCTCCCAGTTCTTCCCGCCTTTAATGACCTCATAAGCAAAAAAAACCTTTATTTTATAAATATTAATAGAAAATGTAATAATGAAGGAATACAAACTTACATCTTTCCTCTGACCATGTTTACGAGGCAGTGTGTCCATGTAACCTATAAATATTTTACAGTAAATTACCATTAACGCCAGTCTCCTGCGACAGGCGTATTGCTATCGAGTGGTGCATACGGAAACGACTTTGAGTTCGTTCTAAGAAGTCGATATTTTTTTATTAGTGTCTGCATTCACACTTAAGAAGTTAAGTTCTTCAAGATTAAAAAGAAAATATGCTGTCTTTGCCGAATTAAAATGTTTAAAATCCGAGTTAATGTAACGTAGTATATAATTGTCTGTACCTCCGTCACATTGACGAGTATTAAAAAAGGTTTATTTTTATTTTATTTTTTAAAAATATTTCTGAATTGCCGGCAGCCTGTTAAACAGCCGTCTTTGTGCAGATCCCGCTACCTTCTCCCCAAATTACAGGTTTACTTTATTCTCACAGACCTTATACCGTACCTTATCTTTTCCGAATTACTTTTTTCCATAGCACCACGTCCGACAGCCACAAAGGAAGATAATTTCTATCAGAGCGTTTAAAGTCAGAACTTCATGTTTATCGACACATTAGGAGAATTGAGCAGACGGCTTGTTCTGTTTGTCATCATCCTCTTCTCCGTATGTGTACTTTAACCCGTAATTTAGTTACTTGTACGTAACTTAATACATGCCTTTTATTTTCATGGAGATTTTTTTAAAATCAATTGTAAGTGCTACTTCACCTTAGATGGCGGTTTGGGGTGTTTTTTCACATAGCCAGTAGCTGTCTATTTATTCAGAATTGATTTTGGATGGGATTTTTCCTGGAAATAAGCTTATATTAGCAAAAAAATATTTCCAGTTTAGACATCTGATTTTGGTAAATCATTAAGAATGAAAATCTGGAGGTAATAAGGTTCTAGCTTTGTGGAGTACGAGTTCCATATTGTAGAGGTAATTTAACTCTTTTTCGGTTGTTCTAGAAGTGATAAAGTTGCCACTAACCGCTTAGTTCTTATTATTAAATGCGAGGGAGAATATGCTCAGCTGTCAGTTTTTGTACACACTTTTGTTGTGTACGAATTTTGACTTTCAAATTATGGAGATAAACTGTACTGCAACCCCCACTTTATCTACAAATGAAAACTTTCCCATTCCATTATGACTGAATCCAAGTGCTGTTTTATCAGACAGCATTTAACATTAATAACACGTAGAAAATGGAAAATTTAAGATATTTTTCAGAGAGCATCTAGAGGACTGTTCAGAAGTGCAAAAATCTATAACTTTGAGTAGCACTCAAGGGAGTAAGAGTTAAGTCTGTTATAACGGTAATGAATTTCGTCGGCATTGTCTTTTGAACGTTTCCACATTATCGAATCGATCAGCACATCCTATTTCAGAATCTGTGCTTATTTTCAAAGCAAGGTTCCATCTACCAGTTTACTAGGCCTGTCATAGTTTTGGTAGGGGCAAGCAGATATATTGCCATCTGCTGGTGAAAAGTGTTATATTTAATAAGAGTATGTTTGTTAAATATGTAGTTAATGAAGCGGAGTTAAGGAGCCGTCCCGGCTGCCCTAGATGGTTGCGGAAAATCGCCTAAAAACCGCAGTAAGGGCGGCTGGGACAAGGGTTTCAGATTTGAACCTTGGTCCGTTGTGTGGTGGCGCTATTACGTGCGCAGACTCGTGGTTGGTAAGTTTGTGTTTGTTCTTATTGTGATTTCATATCCTTAATTGCTTGGAGTCCAGAAGGCGTAAGAGAGGGTGGTACTTTAACTCCAACCAGACTTACAGTACAATACATTTGACTTTTTTTGCATTCATTCTAGACAAAAGATACACCGAAATAAGAAATTGAGATCAAATTAGTCGTTGTGTGCATACTACACTCTAAATGAGTCGTCTGCGCTTTATCACTGTTACCATTGCAACCTGCCTCAAGCAAATTGAATGGCTACCTTCCCAGTTCCCACTACAGTCTGGTGGAGGGGAGTGGGCAGGAAGTGGGGAGTCACGTGACTGCCCCTTTCAGGCTTTCACTTTTTGTTTGTCAGCGAAGCCTCCAGTGGGCGCCCAGGCCTCACCCCTGCAGCAACATATAACAGGTAAATTCACCAATGCCTCGTGCATGACTCGCTTGTAGAATCCTGTTTGGTCAGTTTGCGCGCCGAAATACTTGCTACACAGTGCTCCACTGGAAGGAGATGGTATTTTGTTACGCAGTGGTCACGACGTTGCAGAAGTGTGGGCGTAACTTGTTTGTTTACCATATGTATACTATATCAATGTTTTTTGTTGCATTTTACCCAGGCTCTCTTGTGGTGTGAGGGATATAATAGATTTCCTGACTAAATAGGCACTGTCAAGTAGAATTACACAGCGAAGGCACCTGGACAAAAGGAGTAGGAGGAAATCTGTTGTATCAAACAAAAACTTTCACTACGTGTCCAGAAATGAATGAAAGGGATGATTAAGGTGAACAGTGAGATGTTTTGAGACTAATCTGTAAATATTTTACAAACTATTGTATGATGGTAATAATATGTCTTGCAGATATTTGTGTATTCTCTTTTTTAGTTTTTACCTGAGCACATTACGCGTGTATTAGCCATAAACACTCTTTCAATCACAATCTTTAGTAGCAACCGATACAGCAGTGTCACAGCAATAACAGGCAGGAAAAAAAAAAATATAAACGTTAAGTAGTTCTCCTTGAAACATTTGGAAATTCCAGTGGCAGTATCATTCAACGTAATTCTGTTAATGCATGTTTTTCGAGAAAGTCTGTAATCAACATCCGGTTGTCGGATACAATGTTTTCTCAATATCCCAGTCGTCCTTCAATAATCTTGAGCACCTGGGCAAGGCCGAAAACCAACCTCCTAATTGGTTAGAAAGTCGTCTTTTATAACGCTCAGCTTTCTCCATTTACTCATTGTATTTTCATAGCTATTTTGTAACAAGATACTCTCGTTTCAAAACTTTCCATAGGATTTATTATTATTATTTTTATTGCAGAGGAACAAGTTGCTTCGTTTTAGGATCACGATACTACCCTTTGTCTTCAGATTCCTTAAGATGTAACAAGTCTAAACGATAAGTAAGGGTGAAGTAATCTTACATGAAATTCTATGGTATTAATCTAAAAAGGGATTTTTATGTATGATCTGTGCATAAGTAATTTTCAAACAGTAATATTCCGGGTGCAAATAACGCAAAGTTTGTTGTCTTTTTCATTCACGATTTTTACTACCATGTGGCTTCACCATTTTATCATAGCGGTATGGTGACTTCAATGGATAAGATGTTTGACTGGAAATCGAAAGGTCTCCAGTTTGAAACCCTGTCTCGGCAGGGATTTTCATAGGCTTGCTGAGTAATGTGAAGTACGTCGGAACGCATCCTTGGTTTGGATTCCACATTCAACTGTAGGTCCCCTATACCCGGTAGGATTACCATGTTAAGGCAGCTGCGACAGTGGCGGAATGCGCAGCCAATAGAAACCTTGTCACCAGGTCATTATGACCATACGGAATTATCATTTATTACCATTTTGTCTTTGTCCAAGGCAACTGGCGCATAAGAAAAGTGGTGCCTGATAGCTCATTATTACCAAAAATTTTCATTTCAATAGAAACTTTTGTTTGCTAAGATTGATGATTACAGTATTTTTGTTATATTGTATGCTTTGTGGTATACAAAATAGTGGTGATTTTTAGTCGGGGCCGAGAAATTTTTAGGCCAGCATTCACTACGTAGAGTGACGCATCCTTCGTCGTATGTATAATTTTTGTTATTCACAATGTGTTCCTCATTCTGAAATAACGAATTGCTTCCGTGTAGAATTTGTCAGTTTTTATTGAAGTGGTTGCTGCAGCTGAAAACTGTTTCCTTCGTAATCGCTGTGTTGTCAAGCTTTGTGCACGATGAGTCATTAGCGGTACTTACTAGTCTGGTTTTTAAGCATTAATTTTGTTCCTAATTGAAAAACAGAAGGGCATCAGCCATTGATTGCTTGAGAGAAGCATCTAAAAAGCAGCGTAACTCGATTGAAGTCGAAAACCGGTTCTGACAACATTCCACGTAGTTTTTCAACTAACTTCAGACCAAGTTTAATTCATTAGAAATCATTTCTTGTTCTAAATGACGTGATTTGATGAATTAAACATGTTGAACCAAAGAACCTACGTCACTGAACCTGTCAGTGGTGTTTATTACCCGTTATTGGGTGTAATTGAGCCCTGCAAGAGCTACTTTTCTCTACGCTAGTAACAAATATCACATGCTAGCCTACTTGGTAGATGAAAATTCGCTTGGCGTTATTATACTCACAAAATTAGCTTAACACTTTTATTAGTGCAGGAAACATGTTATTTGTATGAGATTGGTTCTTCATATTAAGTAAGAAAGAAGTAATATCACATGAAAACCTATAGTCAAAAAGGTATTGGTTTTTAATGATCTGTGCACGAATAATATTCAAACAGGAATATTCCGGGTGCAAATAACGAATACATCTAATCTTTCCTAGCCTCTGTTTAATCATATGGTGGAAATTTTCGTGTAATGTAATTTTTTATTCACCTAATTCTCAGATCAATGCAACGCAAATACGATATCGTGCAAACATGTGTCTGATGCTGGGAAGAAAAAGTCCCATCGGTATCGTAATGCTCAACCCATGATTCTATCTCAATCGCACAGTCCTTCAGGACCAACAAATGACAATGGTTTACAGAAATTTCGGAAGATAATAAATATTGTGATTAGTTCTAACTACTTGTTTTCATTGTGTGTGTGTGTGTGTGTGTGTGTGTGTGTGTATGTGTATGTATTGCTCTTTTTTTTTTTTGGCAACCATGTAGTCACAATTCAGTCCTTTTTGTTTGCTGTAGATCTGTTTTTAGCACATCCAACTTCCGAAGGACTTCTTAATGATACTTTGTGGTTGTGTTGTATCTCCTTTTCAATCTGTGTTATCCAAAACCAACTTCTTAGTTCTACCGTGGACCTAAAAACACTCTTAACACGCTCTGGCCCAGGCATTTGCGGTCGCAGTACCTTATCTTCTTGTGGGGCTTGTTGCCGTTAAGTACACTGTTAACTGTTTGATAACCTCCAGCTTATTGAACCGAAACACCTGGCGCACAACCAATGAAAACGAAACCTTTTCGTACGTGAAACGAAATAAACGCTTGAATTAATCAAAGCTTAAAATGCTTCACTGGGAATCGAAAGGTCACCCGGTTCTCGCTGGAATTTTTAAGGGTCCTTGAAGCAAGAATTTTTGCCTCGTACGTTAGTAGTATGCCTAGTGGCCCATATTCCATTTCACCTGTATAGACCCCCGGAACACATTGACATTACCGTTTTTGATTAACCTACGATGGAGGGAGAATGCACTACTGGTTATCAAGTTCACATTCATTTACTTCTTTAGTGCGTCTTAATAGTAGCGTAATAACTAAATTTTGCATACTAAAGTCTTCTGCATGAATTCTTTGTTCATGAAATAACTCCTCGAAACGCTAAGCCTGGTTACAAAACATATTTCACCGATGGACCAGCCGTAGGCCTCTAGTTAAAAAGTCTAATAACTCTGTTCGCACTTGACGCTTTCACGCCGAATTTAATAGAAGATAATATTATAGTAAAACTGAGGTGCGATTCAACCGCAAAGCAACCTCAGTGTTTTTCAAAATGCGTGGTGTGATTGTCTGGAAAGATGGGTCATTAGTAAATACTTTCCTTACGGCAGAACTCTCGTAAATTTCGTTGTAGAAATATCTATGGTAGTTGCCTGAACCTTGTTCGTCGGAATCCTTTGCTGTGTTCATATATGGAAATCTGTTCTGTAACCTAAGAATTATCAGTACGTTCAGGGCATTTATGAATCATTTAATCAAATTGTTTAATGCTATCCGCTTCTATGTATGATCATAGCAAACACTCGAAACCGAGTAGGTTGGTCTTCCAAGCAGAATGCCTCTTCATCTGTGTGTCAGAAGGTGACAGAGTCCAATGCGAGAAGCACACAATTTACTGCAATGATGACAGGCATTACCGATAGCCGAGACGGTACCATTTACCCTCACCTGTTTATTTTCTTTTCTGCGCTGCCTTTTCTCATTCGCTGATCGTCATCGTTTTTCTTCAAATAAGGTGATTCCATGATGAATAAGTGACTTCCAGGATGAGCGGACAAGGGCAGAGGTTTCCCAGTTCTAATGGTCAACGTGGCACATCTTCTTGCACAGATCTAAATCGCTCTGACTACCAACACCGCTTTTACCCACTGTTAGCTCTGTAAAACGACAGTTGCGATGGGCCGGTCACATGGTACGATTGTCAAACAGTCGCATTCCTAAACAAGTGTTCTATTAGAGTACTGGTCTCGTTCAGGGATACTGATATTAAAGCGTCTATCCTGCCATGTTATTTGAAGGATTATTCGTGGGCATCTGTGGCAGTATTGTTCTAGCGTTTTAAGATGTCGTCTGTAGCATGTCTAGAATCAGATCCGCGAAGTAAAGTGCGAATAGCAACAGAATTGTACACAAGGATCTTAGTTGCAGTGTTGGTGTCAAGAGATAGAAGTGTGCTCACATTAAATTGTAGCTCTACACCAGGCCGACGCAATCGTTAATTAGAATCACTTTCGCCTCGTGCTGGACTCCAACAGAGGACGGCAGTGCTAAGAGATCGGCCGGTCAGGCTTAACTGATACGCTGAGTCGCAAATTCTTGTTCCATGACAAAGCCGTTGCGAGGCCTCTATCTGTCGCGCTTTACTGTCCTGGTCGCTGACGTCACCTCGCATGCTGGTATCGCTGCGTTTTTGCTCTGCCGGAGTTGCAAGGCTGTCTCCCGTTTCCCAGCGTTGAGTCTCACTGGGGCAGCCAGCGTGGAGTCTCGACTCCGTTATCGACCTGACGAGGCTTTCCTGTAAGGTGAGACAAGGAGGTAAAGTCGGAGTGGGGGCAGCAGTTACATGATTCACTCGACTGGAAAACGACTGCCTGCGTCAGTGGTGACGGAAGGCATCTGGACGACGGCACACTGTTCCTCTACGGCTGTAAGTATCTTCCGTTCCGTCTGCCCGCATATGGGATAAGTTAATTAAAAACAATCGGAATATAATCACTGACCAGAGTTGTGCTAGAGGTAGGCTGGATCAAAATTTTGATTTATTTACTTTGTCGAAAGAATTATTTTTTGTGCGTGTTTAGATTGTGAGACGTGTACACAACGAGTAAAAACATTATAACTGTTTATGTAGAACAGGAAAGACAAGGGCGGATCCAGGATTTTGGTTTGGGGGGGAGGGCTTGGTTTGGGGAGGGCTTTGGGGGGGGAGATGAGTCGGGCAAGGGGCAGTCTTTATAGTCTTCTCGGGCCTCAAATCCGTAGAGCTAAAAAAAAGTCTACAAAATTACAAGTCGGGGGTGGACCTTTTCAGCCCCATAGCCTCGCCTCCCCCCCCCCCCCCTGGATCCGCCCCTGAGGAAAGATGACCGTTAGCCCCATGTAAAGTAAAAATGAGCCATGCATCACAATAATTGACAGAGAACCATGTCTGAAGATTTTACCTGCTTTGGGTGTGATGTTACTGTGTTTCAAAGCCATCGAGTCTTCTGCTGTAGTAAGTGATGTTTCGAGTGGTCTGATGGCTCAGTGGTTAAGGCGTCTGACTGAAGCTCGATAGGGGAGTGTGCATAAACCAAGTAGCTCCAAATCCCTCCCACGCAGCACGTAGCTTTTTTCCCTTTTGAATCCAGAAGACATTTTGTACAGTTTTCTCTTATCAGACGATTGTAATTGTATAATTAAATGAGGGAAATAAATATTCACATGCTGTTGTGAGTTCTGTTCCTCATTTTAACTGTGAAAAATGTTATGAAAGAAAAGCTACGTGGCCTGGCTCGGAACCCCACCTCCACCCACGTAGCCCTAGCCCAGCGTAGCCTTCCAGCCAACCCCCCCCCCCCCCCGGGACCGAGCCACGTAGTTTGCGCACTCCCTAGGTCTTGTCTCTGCGGGGATTTTGAAAGGTTCATAGCCAGAAGACTTCCGTTATTCGGTTTCCTCGTTGAACTGTAGATCCCCTTCACCGAGTTAGTTTAATTAGCCGGGACAGAGGCGCATGCTCGACAAATTGAAACCATTCTACCGGCCATTAATCCCATACGTGATTGTAGTAAATTGGGATGATTACTGCTTGTCGACTTAGAGGTCATTTCAGCCGGATAAGAATGAGAAGCAATTCAGCCACGGCATTTTTGACCGACCTATCCTGGTATTTGGCTGGAGTGATTTAGGGAAACCATGAAAAATCGAAATCAGGATGGCCAGATCAGGAATGGAACCACCATCCTCCCAAATGCCTGGACTGATACCTCAACCGCTCGCCCACCAGTCTGTGTCTCAAAGTTTTTTGTTTTTCAGATTTTCCCTTCGGTTCTCCGCGTGAAAGCAGGTGCGTGACCGAATTATTTCCCACATATTCGACCCTTGATACATTTCTCACGAATAACGCGTAAATTTTTTGCTGTTAATACCGCAAATCACGATAATCCAATGAAAACTAAACGTTCATTATTTTACTTTTTATGCTTGGTGTAGGAGTTTAACTTCCATTTAATATTACCATATTCATCTCTGCTTAAAATATACAAATACATTGTACCAATGATTCTATTTTTGTTTCCAGCTCTAATTTCATTTGCCAACATACCTTGAAAAACACCTGCTTACCTTCCTTGCTTGTGCTGTGTTCGAGCACTAGCTTTACAAGATACATCTTCTGTTTATGCATGCATAACTTAGTCGGTCACATTTCCAGTTCTGTATTTACTGTCTCCTATTTGCCCTATTTGTCTATGCGAAATACTATTTAACATTCTATTATACAGAGAGTTCATTCAGTTATCCTCTTACTGTAGTTAAAATAAAAACATGTTTATTACTTCTCAAATCATATCTTTACGAATTTTTACTTGTAACAAAATTTCTTGAAATGTCTACAGTAACACTGTAGCTACCTGTTATTCCTGTAGACCGGTTGAAATGGAACTAGCAACTCGGACCAATAACATTCTTAATCTGTAAGGTTGATTCTATGCTTAGAGGGAATTACTCCTGCAATTCGTTGACTTTAGTTTCGAACAAATAAAATATTGTTTTGTACTCTACATTAACATTCACTTTAATATGCATGTGCAAACTTATCTGTGCTCCTGGTTTGATTGCTGACGCTGTTACTACTATGCACAAAAAACTTGTTTGTGTATCGATGAAGACTTCGGATTATATTATCTCGCAGGGTAAATGCCTTCAGTTCATTTTAAGTCCAAGTTTGGGGGCCATCCATAAATTACGTCACACCTTGAGGGGGGAGGGGGGAGATCAACAAAGTGTGACATCGTGTGACAAGGGGGGGGGGGGCGACGTATCATAAACTTTGTGACAGCACATGCATAATTTGTATCACTTTTTGGCTCGTGGCGGAAGATGAAGATGAAGATGATGTTGATAAATCGAATGTTCCCAACACTATCGAAATCAAGAATGAAGTGACTTTTATGCCAATAATAAACAGTATCAAGGAATGGGTTCAAAATCCATGGACACATACATGACGACTCAATTTTGAATCATTAATTCGATTTCTTTTTTTTTTTAAATATTTTTCTTAAATGTTTGATTTATTGTTGATATGATGAAATACATAAATTATTTTAGAAGTGCTGTTTTAATTTAAAATTGCAAAATATGTGACGTCACACCAGGGGAGGGGGGGGGTCCCACAAATGTGACAACCTGTGACATGGGGGGAGGAAGGGGTCCAAAAATCATGAAATTTCTTACTCTTTTGTACTCCCCAGTCCCTAACAAGTATCCTCCCTGGCTAGAGCTACGATTTTACGCAGTTTGTAAGCAGTTGTTCTGTACAGTCGATTTTTGAAAGCTGACTCAGATGGGCAAAATTGTAAACAAGATATTTTTTATGCGAACTTTATATACGATGTATTGGTAAGTATAAAAATCTTCGTCAATAAAACACGAAAATAAAAATTTTGGAAGTTTATTTTCTTCTTCACATTTTGAATACTATCATAATTTAGTAACTCGATAGATAAAAAATGAAATAGATACCGGTACATCTAAAACAAATGTTTATGAACATACATCGATGTCATTTTACATTCTTGGTATCGGAAAAAGTATCTATATTTCCTTTTCCTTGACATCTTAAAGCAAAACCCCCCAGACTCCTTACCCCTCCTCCCACCTCTTCCCAGAAGGCTAATTGGATTTCGGATGGCGTTCGGCATGTATAGCTTGCATGAAAAAATTCCCCGATCAGTAGTTTAAGCCTGATCGTTCGGTTGGTAATAATTCGCTCTACTACTGGACTACGGGTAGCGTGTTTGCTTGTAAGACTATAGGGTTAAGGCCTCCCCTCCCCGATAGCTTGTAAGCTTATATTTGCATTATTTATTTTCAGCACGAAAAATAGAAGGCTTCTGTCGCCACTTAGTAACTTAGAAATAGTAAAAGATAATTAAGTATTTCTATTTTGGAGCTATTTCGTAGTTTATATACTGTTTTCGTAAATTCAAGCTACGTTAACATATTTGAATGTCATCCCAGTAACGATTTTAATTAATCATATCAATCCAGTTTTGTGTTATTAAACATGTTTCGGGTTCTGAGTTATATAAAATGTCAAGCAACAAATAAAGACGACGCAAGCATGGAGTTTGTAATTTATTTCTGACGAGATTATTTAATATATTTAAGCTTTCTGACGTTTGAGAAAGATGAGATAGGATTCAGGAACACCTTGTAGATGAGCCATAATGACTTCGAATCGTTGCAAAGCACATATGGGAAAATAACTTTAGAAAAGACTGGTTTGATGAATAAGCTCTGCTGGAATCAGAGAAGCTGTAAGCGATTAAATTTTCTGAATAAATTGTTTGATTATTCCACTAATCAGGTCGCTTATTGTGATCATAAGTGGCTGACTATTAAAAGGTGGAATATTTGTAGCAACCCGCTTGAGGACTATTTTGTCAAGCACCCTTTGTCAGAAGTTTTCTGCATCGGATAGAAGGTGAGAGTCGAAACCTTTTCCGTTTAGACACACGTTTTATGTTTGAAGTAAGATGACTTTTTGAATTTCGCTGGATTCGTACAATTCGTTCTTTTGTTTTTCTAATTTTGGTACACTCGTCCCGGACATACCTTCACACTTTCAACTATTTGGCATTATTTGAATTGTTTTTGAGAGGCATAATTGTTAAGTGTTTTGTGTGACGGCGATTTTCTGCTGTCGAAAAAGTGGATCAAAGATTTTGCATCAAATTTTTTGTAAAAAATAGAATTAAGTGCACCAAAACATTTTAAATGTTGACAGTGGCATACTGTGAATATACTTTGAGTAAAAAAAAATGTTTATAAGTGGTACAAGCTCTTCCAAGATGGCCGAGAAGATGTCAATGACGAACCTCGCTCTGGACACCCCACCACATCAACAACTGATGAAAACGTTGAAGTGAAGAAAATGGTGTTGGGAGATTGTCGAATCACCATTAGAGAAGTTGCTGATGAAGTCGGCATCTCGGTTGGCTCCTGCCATGCAATTTTTAAATATTTTGGGCATGAGACGTGTGTCAGCGAAGTTTGTTCCGAAACTGCTGAATTTTGACCAGAAGAACCGTCGCATGAGCTTCACTCACATGCAGTTGAATGACATGAAAGATAATCCTGATTTGCTCAAAAGGGTCATAACTGGTGACGAATAATGGGTACATGGTTATGACATCGAAACCAAGGCCCAATAGAAGAGCCAAGATCGAAAAAAGCACGTCAAGTTCGATCCAGTGTCAAGGTTTTGCTCAATGTTTTCTTAGATTACTGCAGCGTAGTGCATCAGGAGTTTTTACCACAAGGTCGTAGGGTCAATAAGGAGTATTACCTTGAAGTTATGTACCGTTTGCGAGAAGCAATACGAAAAAAAGTTCCGGATTTGTGGGAAAAGAATTCTTGGTTTAGCATCACGACAATGCACCTGCTCATTCACCGTTGTTTGTGAGTGATTTTTTGGCCAAAAAAAAAAAAAAAAAAAACACCACAATCATGCCTCAGCCACCAATTCACCAGATTTGGCCCCCTGCGACTTTTTCCTGTTCCCAAAATTGAAGAGAACAATGAAAGGACGAAGATTTGCAACGACTGAGGAGATAAAGACTGCATCGCTGAAAGAGCTAAAGGCTATGCCAAAGAGTGCTTATCAGAAGTGAATCAATGATTGGAAAAAACGTTGGCACAAGTGTGTTATATCTGAAGGGGATTACTTTGAGGGGGGCAACATAAATATTGAATAATAAATAAATACTTTTCAATAAAAATAAAAAGTCACCTTACTTATTGAGCAAACCTCGTATAATAAGTTCTATAATTCAGAGTTTTACGTTTGCTTAATTCCACTTGGCAGCCTTTGTCAAGACCGCAAACTGTGAATTCGTTCAGAGATCTATGTCGGTGGGTTTTAAGATAGATTCCGTTATACATAATCTGGTGATTAGATATTACTAGCTGGTACCCACGACTTCGTTCATGTTTGTAAAGAATTTGGATTGACAGCTACCGACATCTAACCACTATAGTGCATGATGAGAGACTCGATGCTATTACCACACACAAACGCCAGTCATCTGCGCTATGTAGTTCAGGCAGCAAAGTAAAATATACGGACACACATGTCTTTGGTCCAAATACGAAAATATCCTTGATCCACAAATTTCAACCACCATATCTCCCACACTCTCACAGTTACAGAAATTCGGCCAACGTTGTTATCGACGGGTGACTCTTTGCTACTACCACACACAACACCAGTTATCTGCGCTAGATAATTTTGGCTGCAAAGTGATGAACCATGACACATACGTTTTTGGTAGAAATATGAAAGTGCCGCAGGTCGACCACTTTCAACCACCATATTTCCCACACCCCCATAGCTACCTACATCTAAACACCATAGTACACGATAGGAAACACGATACCACTATCACACACAAACACCATTGGTCTATCATATGTAGTTGTGGTAGCAGAGTGACATATACGGAGACACATGTCCTTGGTCGAAATACGAAAATGACCTGCATCGAGCACTTTTAACCATCATATCTCCCACATTCCCACAGTTATTTACATTCGGCCAACGTTGTGCATGACAGGAAACTCCACATGCTACTTCCACACACAAAGACCAGTGATCTGTGCTAGGTGTGGTCGCTGAAAACTGAAATATAGGAAAACATAAGTCTATTTTATATATATATATATAAGATTTACCAACATATCCTCTTCCCCTCTGAACAAGTAACCAGCTGAATTTTTTCCAGTTCCAGTGTTGGAACCATTTTACACCATTCCGATCGCTGTTCTTTGTCTTAAAGTAGGTTGTCATTAATAGCATTTATCAACAAGAACTTAAACGCTTTACCCCACAGTATAAAACGGCTCGATCTCTCCTCGATTTATTGCTCCATTCGAACTTTTTTTTGCGAATCTTGACGTCGATTCCGTAGCAAACAAAGATTGCATTGTGAGTCAGAAGCTGAGCGGAGTGTCCTTGAAGCTGTTAAATGAGTCTATTCGTCCGGTTAGGGACAGTCTTCCAGTTGGTAATATCTGGGCACTAGGAACAACAAATTCCTGACCTATAGGCCTGTGTTTTTCCGACAGATAACAGCTCGAAAAACACGCGGTGAACGTACAAAGTACGACAGACCTGTTTCATCGCGTGTATGGATGCTGACACTTGTCATGACTATGAAGGAGACAAGAAGTAATTTTTTCCCCAGAATATTCTCTCCATAGCGTTTTATGTTATGTGAATAAAGGATAAATTTTTGTTTTTAGACATTAGAATCTGAAAATTGGACAAAACTGAAACGCTGATGATTAACGAAGTTTTTACAGAAATTATTCCCCCTAGCTCAGGTTTCCCTTCACTGACGTCATACCTGTTTCTTCGGCTCTCTGGTTGTTGCTGCAATGGATATTTTTTTTAACGGCATTCGTGCATTACAATGAAAAATAATAATTGTGTAATAAAGAATGTAGGAGGATACTGGATTTTTTTTTTTGCCAGGATTAACAAAATTTGCTGTAGTTGAATAAAGGTTCTGCTAGGCGTTCGAAGAATGACGGGTATAAACAGAGACTGTTTTCTCCAGCATTACTTTCTGTTCATGAAACTGAAGATAGCATTGAAAGGGTGCCTCTTCGTAGAAGAAATTATCCATAAGCCAGTAACAGAATTTTCGGCCCTACCAGAAGAAAACGTAAGGTTATTATTTCAGTCTCTTCTACATTATCCCAAATGTTGCATCAGCCCATTAGGGATATAGTTTGAATAAAGTCTTTTGTTTCCAAGTCTATTTAAGGAAGCAGTCACCTTAAATGATTGTTGAACTATGGAAGTAAGTTATCCTTCATTGATTTCTACATCCTGGTTCACGTTAAGCTTTCTCAACCCACTTTGATTCAGGAGCAAACAAAGCATCAAGATCCTGCCTGGTCATTGTCCCGTATGCTGTGTGGGGGTCAACGCCCTCTTTTCCGTCCATCGCTCCAACTGCTACGGTACTGGTCAGGACATTCTTCCTTCTCGTCCTTTGCTGTAGTCTCCATTGCACCTCCCCGTATTACCTTTTTGCATATTGCTCAGTGTCAGTCACATGTTTCACTGCATACCAACTTCACAGTTCGTTATTGGTGGAATCTCTCATATTTTTTATCTTTTTGAATTTCCTGTTATTCATTCTTGTAACAAACATTTACAAGATGTTTAGTGATGGAAGTAATTATGTAATTAATATCTTAAAGGTAAATTCCTGGAGTTCTTGCGGTTCTAATTAATCGTAGTACTTGCGGAAGCGACTTAATCTCTAGAAAGGAGGTCTTAAAAACGAATCGGATAAAGGGCAATTGAATATACTGTATTCCTTGTGATGGATTTCAAAACAAGTTTAAAAAATGTCAAATGCTGTAGAATCATTTTGTGACGTACTAGCAATAAAAAAAAAACCACACCTCAAAATGTAAATAAAACATTGTACGCTGAAGATACCTCGACGAGAGGCGAAACGCTTCCGAAAAATAAAGAATAACCAACAACAGTTGTATTGGCGTATCTACTAAATAATAATTATTAGTTTAACTAGCAACTGTGGAAGAAATGGCCTGCAACAATCACATAATAAAAAATATGATCAAGGCATGAATATGTTGAAGGAATGAAGATGATTAAAGAATGAAATAAGTGTTTTCTTTACCTTTTTGATACTAAAATTATTAGGTGAATCGCCACTGAATGCACGGTAATTTTTCAGTCTACAAATATTCTGCAGGAAACTGAATAATGAAGCATGAAAATAAATAATGCTTACAATGAAGAGGAGACTGTAGATACATAATACTGTGAAAAGAGACGAATGGAAACCTTATCCCAAGGTTTTTTTTTTTTTTTTTTTTAAAAAAGGGGGAAGGGTGTTTATTAAATTCCATGAGGTTTATATGATAATTAACGCTCGCTTTTATTTTTAATGCACGTGTCAAGTGTCGTCGCTCATCTACTTGTTGTGATATGCTGCTGAACTGTCTGCGTGCTCCTTTGTTTGCATCAAACAGATTAAAAAAACGCTCAAATTTCTCCTCTAAATTAAAATTTAATTAAATTGCAATGGAGCACACGCTCCGTTGGCAATTTCCCTAAACACCCATCTTCCCCTTTTCCTGCAACCACCTACATTTGCCCTCTACAAATTTTATCTTTAAATTCTTTCAACGTTTTCGGTAAATTATTGATCATTTCCCTTGGAAACTTATTCCAATCCCTGACACCCTTGCGCCAGAAATCGAGTGCCAGTTTGTGGTCATGGTCATCTTTTCCCTTCCATGCACTACTTTTCTTACCTGCACCAATATCTTTCCATGCCTCATCACCAGTATACACCTTGTACATTTCCATGACCTTCTTCACCCTCTTCTTGTCTTGTAATTAATCCCATTCCAGCTCCTTTATCATATCTGTTACTGATTGTATTCTGCGGTAATTTCCAAAACACAGTCGGTAACTAATATGATAAAGGAGCTGGAGTGAGATTCATTGGAGGATAGAAGGAGGATGAAGAGTCATAGGAGTGTACAAGGTTTATACTGGAGATGAAACATGGAAAGATATTGGTGGGAAAATTAAAGAGAGGTGCTTGGAAGGGTAAGGTTGACCATGACCACAAGTTGGCACTTGATTTGAGGCAGTTATTATTATTAAGGATAATGTTGTCGCCAAAGCTTTTTATGTTTTATAAAAACTTTCTCTGTCACCAACTTTTTCATTTTTGGGTAGGGGCAGCTATTATGATTAACTAAGTACTTACACCAACAGAATTTTGTCTTCAAAACTGAGTTTGGATTGGACGCGCAACACCGTTGGAAATATGTATCCAGATGCTAGTTGCTATGTCCAACAAAATGAGTTACCAACATCCATCAACAGTTTTGTTGCCCTGTCTCTCCTTACATTTTAAAGAGTCCATACCTTTATGAAACAATATTACTTGACTGAATGTGTGTTAATTCACAAATATAGATGTTCTGCTGATTAATTCAGTAATTATTAATTTAATTGCTATGGAGCGCACGCTCCGTTGGCAATTTCCCTACCCACACATTTCCCCTCTTTCCCGTACCTGCTTACTTTTGCTCTCTACGAATTTCAGGTATAAATTCTTTTAGCGTTTTTGGTAATTTATTTATCATTTCTCTTGATAATTTATTCCAATCCATGATCCCTTTACCCACGAAAGAGAATTTTGCCACACCCTTATGCCTGAAATTACGAGCTTTTGGTCATGGTCATCTTTTACCTTCCATGAACCTTTCTTAATTCTTCCACCAATATCTTTCCACGTCTCGTCACCAATATATATGTTTAGTCAGTTTACATAGTATTGAAATTAAAAGTTTCATAATTACATATATGTATAAAACAAGACGCACTTCTTACCTTCTTACTGGCATAGCAACCCGATGAGTCCAATTCTGCTTTGATTTGATCCTTTGTGTCTGTGTAATAGAAAACAGCTTGATGATCTTTTAGGGTTCCGTACCCAAAGGTAAACTGAGCCCTGTGGCTGATGCTCCGCTTTTTGTCACAGGCCTATAGAACTTTTCCCCCCCTTTTTTAACCTACCAGTCATATGAGCTATAGAGGTTTAGAGCCCGTTCAGGAGGGAACTAAGTCATTTCAAAACAAACGCGTCAGCCGCCGTCAAAGTCGTCGATGTTAGGCCATTTTTGTTACCGGGTCTACCTAAAAGCAACATTAATTAGGAACTTCAAATTTAACCCCAATGTCAATCGTATTCTCTATGTAAAAGCTAGATGCTAATAATACCAACACTTACTACAGTATCCAAGTTTCAAGCATAACAAAAGTTTTTATTTTGAGGTTATATTGCCATGTATTGAACACTATTTTATTGAAAAGTGCTCTTAATTGAGCACTTACATATTAATATTCCTATAATGTTTCTGGTACAGAACGATTGCACTAGGAGTATGAGTGACAACCTAGTGCTGCATTGGGAAAACGTGTCAAGCACAGAGTTTTGTAACAAGCGACTACCTTCCGTTCTGCCACGTACATGCTATCACTTAGTCATTAGAGTACGGAACCCTAATTGCCCGTTTATTTAGGGAATGTCCCTGAGCCTGTTGTGCATGTGCTGCCTGCTCGGCTTTCCATGTGAATGCCTGTAAACATAGTTCGGTAGTAGTTTGGTAGGCGTGTAGGGAGCCTCTCCTAACAGCGAGTTGTTTTGTGTTCAGCTGGGCGCCGTCCCCCCGCTGCCGCTGGCGCCCAAGATGAACCGCGGCCGGGACGAGCGCCAGCCGCTTCTGGTGGGGGAGGCCATCAACGACAGCTACGACGTGAAGCGGAACGTGGTGACCGCCACGCACGTGGGGTCGGCGCCGCCCCCACCACCGCCCCGCGCCTCCCCCGACAGCATCCTGGTCCACCTGCCGGGGCAGCTGGAGGCGGCGGAGGGGCCCGTCAAGCTCAACCCTCTCCCCCCCTCGGACTACGACCCACTGCTCGACAGGGAGCTCGAGCATCCCACCTCGTGAGTACTACAACTGCTCAAAAGTAACGTAAAACAAGTTATTTGATAACTCTTTATTCTGCTTTCTGTTTTTCAGTGCATTGACCCCATCTTACCGATATTCACGAAATCCTGGAAAGGGGGGGGGGGGAAATATTTTTACTGTGAAAGATTTCAGTGCCTAGGGTCAGTGGTTTAGCTAGGTCAACAAGGGCCCTGGTGCAAAAAATTTATTTTGGGCCCTCAGGCCAGATGGGCGGCCTTTTTTGCTTTGTGTTGCTGGTAGAGGCCACCCAAGCTGAGGCTGGGGGCCCCTTGAGTTGTGCTTGGGGCCCCTCTGAGTAGTGGTTGGCCCCCCCCCCTGAGCAGTGAGGGCCTCTTAGTGATGGGGCTCCCTATGTCTCAAGGGGCCCTCCTTAGACGACAGTAGAGCTAAAAAAAATGTCGCCATGTTGCTTTGAAGGCCCCTGGGCCCTCTCAACTGCGCTTGGGGGGCCCCTGAGGTATGCTGGGGACACCCTGAGCATAGGGGGCCCAGTGCTCTGCACTGCCTAGCCCCATAGTAGCTACGCCCCTGCCTAGGGTGAAGTACATATCCAACAGTTCTTTCACATCTTTGTAACATCTATTCCAGCATTTCTGAACCTTTCTCAACATGAAGACCAGTAAATTGTTTAAAATAATGCTGTGGGCCATCAGTCTCTTGAGTGGTTCGATGCAATCCTCCATCTCATCCTATCTTGCACTAACCTTATTATCTTAACATAACCCTTACAACCCACGTACTCAATTATCTTTGTTTTATCTTTTAACTTTGACTGTTCCCCCACTAACAAGTTAACTAATCATACATGTCTCGAAATATGACCTACCATCCTGTCTCTTCTTTCTGTTAGACTTTTCCACAAACTTCCTCACCCATCGTTTCCAAAACACGTACATTTCATACTTTACTCCTTAAGTCCATAAAGTGCTGTACTCCACACGCAGTTTTAAAAAGTTCTTTCCGACTCCTAGAACAATATTTGAATCTCAGAGATTTCTCTTTTCCATGAAGGCACTTTTCACTAGTGCTATTCTGCTTTGGCCATCAGTTTTAATTTTACTTCCTAAGTAGCAAAATTCACTAACTTCTTCTATCATATCCAAACTATTTTTATGTAAATTACAAGGACCTCATTTTTTGCCTATGTGTCTATTATTAACATCTCGGACATATTTTATTGTACCATTATAACATAAGGAATCTAAAAGCATGTTTCGAATTACTATGGAAATAGTTATGAAAACTGGAAGTGAACTGTTAAAAGTAAATAACATATTGACCAGATTCTTAATATTTAGTAACCAGGTGAATTATGATGATACAGTAGGCTGAATGCTACACTACACTATCAATCTACATATACAAAGTAAAGAACTAATACTTTTAATTTTGTTTACTTCACTACTTTTATGTTACCAACTCTTCCACACATAGTGGTAACTCGCATCTTCTACCTCAGAAAACAGTCACTAATTTAATCCTTAAACAAATGGCATACTTTCTGATGCCAACCAGAAATGAATAATCTATTGTGGGAACAATGCTGTTCTATCCTAGGTATGCTAGATTTATGCCAGGCTATTGAAATACTTGTGGCCTTTAAAAAGTTGGGGTTATAGCTTATACTCACTTATAGCTTTATACGGTATGAATACTGTATCTAAATTTGTAATATTCTGCCTGCAGACCATCTGAACAATCTTTTTTTATCCTTTCACAGATATTTTCTTCCCAATTTAATATAATACTGGTAACTTTCTTTCAACCATTCTTCTTACATGTCCAAATGGTTCTAGCCTGTTCTGTGCTATTCAATCTTCATTTTTATTATTATTACATTTGTGTTTGGTATGTGATCCAACCTTGACATTCTTAGAGCATTTTTCATTGCATACATTTCATAGCTCTTTCTGATCACTCACTGTTCGGAATTGTAAATAACAATTGCTTCAAATATCTTGTGGTGTAGTCTTTCTGTAATGTTGCTTCATATTTGTTTACTCCACCACACTATCTTTGGCTGTATTAAGGCCCACCATTGTTGATTAATAAAATATTCCATTGCTTTTGATTGAAAACAGATTTTAGGTTTTCAATTTCTCAAGTTTGTATAGAATTTCCTTGTACTGACAAGGTTTTCTCCCTTCAGTACCCCTAGCCTGATGATCTGTCTTTATTTCAAGACAACGCCTTTAATGTTCTTAAAGATATTGAGTCATTTAAGTTACATCTTGAATATTAGTTACATTTACAACCAGGTCATCAGCAAAGTAATTATGACAAGGATGAAAGTTGTCAAATTATCTTTTGAAAACATTGCATGGAGTTTTCATCTGCTGGCCGAGTCAACCAGGAACACAAACGTCTCCTGCATTTTATGTCCCTACACTACAGTGCAGATCTCCAGGCTAGCAGACTTCATCTTTCTTCTTTAATCCATTTTTCATGTATTAATCCTGGTGGGTCACTCGGACTTAACTTTCAGGAGTATGTAGATTAAAATCCCTGTTTCGCCATACAGTTTTAAGTATTTCATGTTTTCTCAATATCACTTCATATGAATCTTAGGCTGGATGCTTCAAAAGGTCATGGCTGAATTTCTTCCCATTCCTTGGTCCTCAAAACTCTCTTCATTCTAGCAACCACAATATCGACAAACAGTAAAGATCTGTAATGTAATGTTGTTGCAGGCCATGTTTCCAAAGTTGCTTAATTAATTACCAGTTCAGATAACGCCAATGCAAACTGTTTAATTTATTTATTATTGCGTCGTACGTGTTTCACCTCTCATCGAGGCATCATCAGTGATGAATCTGTGTTACAGTTTTTATATACAGTTTTATATACATTTTTATCCTATTATTACGTGATTATGAGCATGAGATATTTTATAGCTAATAGTTACTTATATTTACATTCTTTTAATACGGTATGCAGCTGCGCATCTCCGTTTCTTTATACAAAGCATGGTTCGCCTGTATCGTATTACACACAATAGTGTAAATACGATACAGGCGAACCATGCTTTGTATAAAGAAACGGAGATGTGCAGCTGCATACTGTATTAAAAGAATGTAAATGTAAGTAGCTATTAGCTACAAAATATCTCATGCTCATAATCACGTAATAGTAGGATAAAAATGTATATAAAACTTTATATAAAAACTGTAACACAGATTCTTCGCTGATGATGCCTCAATGAGAGGTGAAACGCGTACGACGCAATAATAAATAAATTAAACAGTTTGCATTGGCATTATCTTTGAACTGGTAATCTGTAATGTAGTTAGCTAAAATGTCTAATTTCTTGCAGTTTCGATCAGAATTTTCTCTTTGTACTCTTTCATTACTTATTCTCTTCATTTTATATCTGTTCTCTGTGATCTAAATCTTTCTGCCATAAAGATATTAACTGAAGTCGGAAGGAACCATCATTACATCTGAAGCTAGAATAATTGATGCTTTTGCATAGTTGAAAAATGTTCCCAGTCTTCGTTGAAAGAGGAATGTAACTATTTATGTGAGAATTGAGTTTTTCCTGGCGTACAGCTGATAAAAATTCTTCACTGATGTTCTGCCGGAAAAGTTCTGCCACACACAACATTTGGACAGCTCCCTCCACTGTCTTCCTCAGGTGATATGGTAGGTCAAACTTGCTACTGTGACAACACGTCACCAGTTGGTTTTGAAATGGGGAAGAGTAAACCACAGATGACTTCTGCAAGATGGTGAATGTACACTTGTTCCTGCTCTGTTTTTTTCTCCTCCTTTTTCTTGTTTTGTAATCCAACATCCTACCAGTCAGTGATGTGATGTCGCAGTAATAACTTTTGACCTACCGTTTCACCTGAGGAAAACAGTGGAGGTATCTGTTGAAATGTCATGTATGGCGGAACTTATCCAGCAGAACAACCATGAAGACTTTTTTTGGAAGTTATTATCTTGTTTATATGTGTAGTACTATTCGGTCTTGAAGTCTATTAACTTTTTTCTAAGTCTATTTAGGAGTTTAAATCTTATCTTTTCTGTTTATATCATTCTTTTTTTTTAAGTACTGTTTTTACTTTTTACCCAATGTTAATAAATTACAAATTTTTTAAAGTCACTGATTACTTTTTATTGAATGCTTTTACTGTGTCTGATATATTTCCTATGGCATATATGTATATTTATAAAATCTTTAGTCTGTATTATACAAATCATTAATTTTTGTTTAAGTTTTTACTTGCAGTAAATTTGCTACATTTGGAAAATATTTCATAGCTCATTTATCAATTCATTTATATGTAGCATGTTTTAGAGATAACTTATCTTTATATATTTATAATTAATGTCATATATTAAACATAATTTTGTTTACAGGAACTTGGACACAATGATCCATTTACTCAAAGGAAATGTCGGTACTGGTATTCTAGCCATGCCAGATGCATTTAGAAATGCAGGTCTGGTCATTGGAACTATTGGAACTCTTCTGATGGGTGTGATTTGTACTCACTGTATGCATGTATTGGTGAGTATTTGTAATTTGTGTTAGTGGTTATATTATAGTTCAGTCCCTGAACTGAACTTTTTTAATAGAAAAATAAACTACAAATTTTTATAATTTTGTAAGCCAGCATAAAAATACACGAAAATGATACCTTTGTTGTAAATATGCACAAACACACACAAATAGCTACTGTACCATTACAATAATAAAATCTGGGAAAAAAGCTTCAGACTGTAACACAGTGGTACAATTTTACTTGCTTATTCTAAGAGTAGTGAAATTTTTTGATACAAAATCATTTTCCAATAAAGTTTCCACTCTATCTTCCATGCAGTTGTCAACACGTGTTTCCGTCAAAAAAACATTAAAATTCCGTTGGTTCTTAAAAAGTCCTGATCGGTGAGACCCTCCAAACTGTCATTTGTGCTAAATAGTGCCTTTAACTTTCTTAACTTATGCAGGGTAAATTATACATTGAATTGTTGCTGCTGATTTGCTCATTTCCGGTGTATAGTGTAGCTCTGCAATTCTGGTAATGAATTGTTTGTGACTGAATTTATTATAACGAACTCTAGTAATTGTAGCTACATATTTATAAACTTTTATTTTTCATCCTGACTAATTTCCATGTTTACACGTTTTACAGGTGAAATGCTCCCATGAACTTTGTAGGAGGAATCAGGTTCCATCATTAGGATTCTCAGATGTCGTCGAAACTTCATTTCAAACTGGACCATTTGCTTTGAGAAAATATTCTCATATAGCAAAAATTATGATAAACGTGTTCCTATGCATTACACAGATTGGCTTTTGCTGTGTGTACTTTGTTTTTGTTGCAGCAAACTTGAGAGATGTGAGTATATCATAAGTCACTGCTATTTTAATTTGCCAGGTTATTATGAAAAAGAGAATTTGTGAAAAACCTTCTCCGTTAACTTTATTTTTTATATCAATGACATAGTGTAAGATGAAATCACTCCTTCCAAATTGTATGCCTAAGCTTTTAGGAATCGAAAAATTTAACATCCTCAAACCTACAAATTGTTGAATGTACTGTATATAATTTTTTTCCCTCCCGTCCTTTTCTCTGCAAAGTAACTTTCCTGTTGATACCTTATACAAATTATAAACAAAAAGTGTTGACACGCTTGTTATGCATGATTATTAATTTTTAATGCACTTTTAAAAATCTAATAAGTGAATTTATATCATACAAAACTGATATCGCAACAATGAAGTATCATTAGAAAAATTATTATAGTGATCAGGGAAATAGAATTTTTACATAGAATTGCCATCAATACTTAGCAATGAAAAGACAGGACAAACAAAGGGGAAATATCAGTCAACAAATATTATGTTTTCTAATTATTGAAGAGTGGTTAAACTTTTCTGTACCCACATATGGGATTTGTCACATTTTAAGATTAAATTTTAACATGCATTCTTTTTATTACTGTCCACTATCAGTAGATTTTGTAAATTAATTTTTTATTCTGTCTTTTACTCCATAAAGTTTAGTTCTTTATCTACCCTCAGTACAGTAAGGTTCTTCCCTTCAAGATTAATGACTCCACTAAACATATTTAAATTTACAAAGTATTTCTACTCTTTTTTTTTGCAGGTGATGTCATACTACTTCAAGCTTCACCTAACAATAGATGAATATCTCCTCCTCATGTTGATTCCTATGATATTTCTTAACTGGGTGAAGAACTTGAAGTACTTAACTCCAATCTCATTGTTTGCTGCAATTCTGACTGTAACTGGACTTGGCATTACTTTCTTTTATATGCTGCAAGGATTGCCAAAAACATCTACTGTCAAGGCTTTTGCAAGCTGGAACAACTTCCTCTGTATTTTGGGACTGCTATTTATGCATTTGAAGGAATTGGTGTGGTAAGTAAAAAACATTCTCATATGTTTTACTTGCTTTTATAGATTAAACTGAGCATCGTGGGTGAGCAGTAACACTCTAGCTTGCATTCAGGAGGAGGCCATTTGGAATCACCATCTGGCCATCCAGATTTGGATTTTACATGGTTTCCCCAAATCAATCCCGGAATGGCATGATGCTTCCATCAAAATGACTTGGCCAAACTCCTTTCCATTTCTTATCCCCAGTCCTTTCTCACCTCTAATGACCTAAATTTGAAATAGTGTCTCCCTCCTATGCCTGAACTGATTGATGTAGTATTGTGGACATTCACATAAATAATTTACAGGAGATTAAAAAAACTGAAATATCAAGTTGACAGTTTTATAAACACTACTTAAATTCCATTATATGCTTAAGACTATGTAGATATCCATTTTAAACTCCTGTGGTTTTATAATTGTAAAAAATCCGGATTGCTGGATGACTCCAAATTTTGTAAAGGGGGAAAGTAAACGATAGAAGACTTTTGCAAGACAGTGAATGTACACATGTTTCTGTTCTGTTTTTCTTTCTTTCCTTCCTTTTCTTGTTTTGTAATCCAACAGCATCCCACATGTACCACATTTATTTATGTTTGTACACGCCATTATCATGTTCAGTCAGATCACTCTCTATTTTGCAAGTTTTTCTTTCCTGTCTTTAATTTCCAATTAGTATTCTCCAGACTCTTTTTTACTAACTGGTTATCTCCATACATGGTTAGTTTTTCTTTCATGTTCAGTGTCTTATTATTGTACTACAGATGCCATCATTTATGTTATGGCACACCATCTTTACTAATAAAAATATATTTACTATTATTTCTCCATACAGTTTTCTAACATGTCACATATAGAAACCTATTTGTTTCTGATACCATTTCCATGCCACCTGTCTCAAAAACCTATATTTGCTCATATTATTATACAATCCTGCCTTGCCCTGTATATTCCACCAATAAAATTTTGTTTCTGGCTGCCACCCACAGCTCCACCTGTCCCTTCATGAGTTTCATTTCACACAATCCCTTATTCCCACCCTTCTAGATCTACAACAGTATGTGCGCAAAGCTAATGTCTCTTTTCAGTAAAATCCCCTGCCTTTTATCTCCTCATCTCATCCATCATGCTTTGAAGTTGCTGACATAATGCAGACAGATGCACGCCAATAACAGACCAAAACACTTTGTAAGCTTTTAACTCTCATTAAATGTTATCTGGATCTAATTCTGCCCCTGCTATCATCATTATGGATTGCAATCCCGCTGCGTTTACAATCCTGCGGGATTTTTGCAGGATTTGGAACAATCCCACGGGATCCAACGGTATTGGCACCAACAAATTTTTAACGCGTATTTTTAAAACATAGTTATTTAAAACATTAACAACATAAATTATAAGCATCTGTAAATTAAATTAATAAAACAATTTAATGTCAAATGATAAAAATTAATAGTTAACAATATTTTAATTGGCAAAATGATATAAAATTTTTTTAGCATATCTTAAGTATATTCAGAGTTATAACATTTTTTTTTAAAATCTTAACCAATTTTCTAAATAAATAATCAAAAATGTAAAATATTCAGTCTTGGGACACATTATGTGCCTTACAGTACATCACATCAGTTAAAAAACACGGTATGGATAATGGCCAAGTCACTAGAGTTATAATTATTTTTTTAATTCTGAATAAACACCCAGAGAAAGCATGAAGTAAATATAATCTGTAAATTGTAGACTTGGCTCTGAACAAGATCTCGTAACTTTTTGTCACTGCACAAGCACAAGACTTGGCCTATTTTAACGAGAATTGTTTTTGTGGGATTTGTTATTATGTCTCCTGATTCCTTGATTGATCTTATAGTTTATTCATTGTTATTAAAAGAAACTAGATGTAACCTGTCAAATATTTAATTTTCATAACATTTTTAGGGTGGAAATAATTATTTTTTTAGTAAGAAAGGAGACTTTCTCATTGTAAGATTGCAGTCCTCACAGAAGTATTGCCAGATTGCATTGCAAAAACAAGAAATTTCACATGTGATGAAGGCGGCGGTGGCAGCCATCGAAGTATGGCGTTTGTACAATACAATTTGGCGATACACCTGTCAAGTCTTCATGATAACTATTTTTTTTTGCCATCAGTCGAAATAATAACAGGGAGTTGAAAGTATGCATGCTGTTAACTCAAAAATAATGTATTGTGGCTATTGACCAAATCGTCTCGAGGGATTAATCGAAAGCCAGAGTGGCACATTAAGCAGGCGGCTTTCGTCAATGAACATGTGTTTAGAACGCATTGAGGCGGTGTCGAGACAATAAGTCAAAGGATATACAATTGCCTTTTGATAGCTGCTAAATAAATAGGTATGCGATCGTTAAAATTACAATAACATTAGTTTAGTATCAACGAATAATCAGATTTTCAGCTGTAAATACAGGAGGTTGTCACAGTTACTTGATCTACAAATACAGAAAATGGGAATAATGAAAACGTGAATAAAAAGCTTTAACTGTGTAGTTCGGATGACGTATGCAACACACAAAAAATTCTTATTACTTAGTTAAAAATCGTACTAAATACACAACATAACTCAAATTATAGAAATGAATACAAAAAATTGGATCTAGTTACGTACAAATGACGAAGGTTGACAAAAATACGAGTCAAATGTCAACTGCAAGGGTACAGGCAAACAGTGCAATACATCCAATAGAGACCGAGAGAGGCCGGAAAATAATGACGGGGCAGCGAGTCATGCAGACTGATACATGTTTTCGCTGCATTTTGGGGATTGCAGATCCGCTTAATTCTGTGCGTGATCTGCCAAACTGTTTAATGATGCTACATACTGCAGGATTGCTACATCCCGCTTTGCTGGATTGCAATGCCTAATCATCACCCCACTCCTACATAGCACACACACCAATTCCTCCCCTGATTTTTAAAACCCCAAGCCTTGCCCATATTCACAATCTCTATCATCCTAGCCACAAGCCCTTGACCCACTTCAATTAAATCTCAGCTCCAAATATCTGTTCTATCCAAAGTACTCTCATTTTCTCCAATGCCCAAATTCACCTTTGATCCAGAAATCACTGGCATTTTGCTGCTCTTTACCACTACAACGGAGGGTGACATATGATACGATGACAAGATTGATTTAAGTTGTCCAAATGAAAACTGTGGTTCAGTATTGTTACTTATCAGTTTATGGCTATTTTATTTAGCAGCATAACTAACACAAACATCCACGTTTTATTTTACTGATTTCATTTCCAGTATTCAAATAAATTATTTTGTGTATTCATTTTGTTTCTGATATAAACTAATACAATGAATTTCATGTTAATAGCTGTGGGATTTTTTCTTTTTGATAAATGATTATAATGGTAGTATATGATGTTAGTATTGGCACAAAGTGAAGTCCAATTCTGTACTCTGTATCAGATTTCTAACATTCCTTTAGAATTCCTGTGATCTTCTGCATCTTTCATTCATTTCCTATTACACTTCCCAAATACTTGACCTCTTCTACAACCTTTGTTTCATGTTGTTGTTACTACTTCACTCTTTTGTGCAGAAAATTGCTTTCTGTAAGATTTTCATACCTCCTGCCACACATCCAGCTGTTCTTTTACTTCTGACTTGCAACTTCCACAAATGAAGAGGATGAGTGAAAGGATAATGAAAGAATGTATAATCTAAAATTAGAAGGGAATTGTCCTTCGAAGGAAATGGGATTGATGAATTATGGTAGTAAAAAAGAGTGTGCAAGTTAGACGGGAAACTGGAATTTTAGGGTAGGAAAGGACTGTGTCCCATCCTGAGATTGGGAACCATTTATTACCTTACAGCAATATAGCATTAATCACCATGGTAATTCATGTAGCAATACTGGAATCATAAATACCCAGTAAAACTAGGATACTAATGTTGTAGACTGAAACTGCAAGAGGATGGAAAAAAAACTTATTGAACATCAGAATTTTCAGCAATCAAAAAATATATTTAACATACAAACATTTGTGAAGTAAGTAATTTAATTGATGCCTAATGGTTCATTTTAGAGTGGTATGTAGAGAGTTATAGTGTAAGAATTTGGGAGAGACTGAAGTAGCCTCTTCCAATCAAATGTTAACCACTGCTTCACATGGTGCACTCCATTTGCATGGGTGAGGCTTTGATTTTTAAATGTCCCCTAAATCAGAAATAACTGATGGCAAGGGTATGCAGAAGGCAACTGAAAGCCACTCTATTAAAGATAATTGTTCCATAGATCCCTGCTGAAGAAGGGCCCAAGGGGTAAAGAGGTCACATAATGATCTCAAATTACATGTGTAATAAAGTTTTCTTCTTGCATAAAATAATCCCCAAATCATATTTCTGCACAAGCACTGCTCAGAGGAGTGATCAGAATGGACAGAAACTTCTGTGATGGTGGGAGATCTGAAATTCAAGATAGAAGCAACTTAGGCAGAACAGACTCAAAGTGAACAAATGAGGAAATTTTTTTACAGAAATTAAAGAAATTGGTTTGAGAAATAATTCTGAAAAGAATTCAACAGAAGAAAAATTGGATGTACCGAAGATAGAGATAATAAATGCTGGCAAAGAAAGTCTGAAGGAAGTTGGCCAATAGCCTCAGATCACAACAGGTATTTTGAATTTGATTGATTGGAGGGGAAAGCACAAATATGCGAAGGATGAAGCAGGAAGAGAACATATCAGATACCACATTAATAAAATAAACAGTAAATGCACGAAAGCATAAGAGGCTGCAAGAAATGTTGAAGCAGTAGAGAAGGAAATGGTTTTAGGTAAAGAGATGCAGCCTGGTAGAGGATCAAACAGAATTTTGGAGAAATTAAGAAATATGTATAATCATTAAAGGTGCTAATGGAAAATCTCTCCTTAATTTTAGAAGATAGAGCTAAATGATGGAAGAAATATACAGAAAAACTGCATGATGAGGGTGGGCTTTACATCAGTGCTGGAAAGTCAAGACAGTGTCGACATTGATGGTTTTTGATAAAATTTAACAGAGCTTTGCAATATTTGAACTCGAATAGGCCAGAAGAAGTTAATGATATTCCTGCGAAACTTCTAAAATAACTAGAAGAAGAAGAAATTTAAAGATTATTTAAACTGATACTGAGAAGTTACAAAATAGGAGTGTGTTCAACTGATTTTAATAAAAGTACATCTCCAGAGATCCAAAGAAGGCACAAGTGACAGTTACTGCACAATAACAATCATTTGCTTGAAACTTGCTGATTAGGTTAACATACAGAAGAATAGAAAAGATATTAGAGGAGATATTCGTTGGAGAATAGTTTGGATTTAGGAAAAAATTGAGTATAAGAAAAACAATTCAGACTTCAAGATTAATACTGGGAGGCCAGATGAAGAAAAAGGATACTTTTATGGCTTTTTTGATATTGGACAAGATATTCAAAATTTTTAACCAATCATGAATAAAATATTTATAATCCATATAAGAATCAGTGATTATAATGAAATTAAAGAAGCAGAAGTGACTAGTATCAATTAAAAAGGCTGTCAGACAAGGTTGTAGTCTATCCCATTAATATTCAGCTTGCAATAAAGTAAGTAAAAGAAAAAAATTATGTGATGCTTCAATTTGTGGATGGCATTGACCTTTTAGCAGAATAGTTAGGATACTGACAAATTACTGAATGGATTAACAAAATACTAAGAGAAACTTTGACCAAATATAAACTAAAGCAAGAAAGAGGTAGTGAAAATTAGCAGAAATAGTAAGGAAAAAAAAAAAAACCAACAACAGGGGATTAAATATACAAACAGTTTCAGATGTACTAGAAAAATTAAGTATATTCTGTTATTTAAAAAATAAAAGTTGACTGATGGCTCATGTAAGAAGGTAAAGGAGGAAAATTGAGCATTTGAAATGTGGTGCTATAGAAGGAAATTGGAAAAAAATTATGTGGGCTGGTAACATATGGAATGAATTTACCTTGAAAATAATCGGTTAGGTAAGAAATTTGGTGAGGAGTTCAAAAAAAAAAAAAAAAAAAAAAAAAAAAAAAAAAAAAAAAAAAAAAAACTGGATTGTGAGTCACATTTTAATACATTTTGGATTAGTTAAATTTATTAGTGATAGGAACGTTTGAAGGAGTGAACTCTAGAGATAGACAGTGATTAGAATATATGAAGCAGATAATTGAGAACTTGGGTTTCAAAGGGTATCTTGGGTTGGTGGATTGCATCCAACCAGTTTAGAGTCAGATGACAGAAAAATATATAATGTCCTGTAATTTAATTTAATAATTTGAAATCATGTTCCATTATAAAAAAAAATAAGCATCATATTTGCATTTTAATGTTCATTTGTTTGATTTTATTATTTAGGTCCTTCCCCTAGAAAATAACATGAAAACACCTCAAGACTTTGGTGGATGGACAGGTGTGCTCAATACAGGAATGGTTATTGTAGCAGCACTGTATACATCAGTCGGATTTTTTGGTTACCTTAAATATGGAGACAAAGTGAAGTTGGGGAGCATTACTTTAAATCTTCCTCAAAAAGATTTGTGAGTAAATTGGCAGACAAATTTTCAACTTGTCCTAGAACATACTCTTAACTAACATACTGTTCTTTAAACTTATTTACCTTAATTAGTGGAAAGTGTGGTGACATTAAAAACAATAAATACAGACATCTTTGAGTCTAAATAATGTATTTTTACTATTCCTAGTTTGTGACAACTGTACAATTATTAAACGTTTTAAAAAAAAAATGTCAAATTACCTTTCAGGTAGCTCTCTCATTTTAGATTAACATTAATGCACCAAGTTATTGTAGTGACTAGATTTAGAATTTTAGCACATTCACATCATAAATGCAACATATTCTTATTTCAATTCACCCTGTATCAAATCTTTTGTCTGTTATGTGGGTGAGCCATGAAATGAGGGCAAAGAAGATAAAAACAATTGGCAAGGATTAAAAAATGACCTGCTGGGTAGGGAAATTCTAGAAAGGTAGGAAGCAAAGGGATAGGAAATGCAATATCAAAATAGATAAAAGTGAAAATGGGATTGCCACTGGGTAGTGTATTTGGAACATTCTTCATTATTTTAATGAATGGTGTTGATGGTTTACAGTCAGATGTTAGGTTGTTTGCAGATGACATAATTTTCTGTAATGAAATTAAAAATGCGGAGGGTTGTGCACAGCTATAGGGGTATCTTGACAACATATCTCTCTTGGGTAAGTCAATATGGAATGAAAATGTATCCCAAAAATAGTCATCTTATTAGGTACACAGATAAGAACATAAAAATCTTCTATGAATCTAAGATAAGGGTGTAACAGATTGTTGAATACCTTTAGCATAAAGATCTGGGCTTAACATTTGATATTTATCTCCATTGAATAGATGGTGGGGAGAGGTTTCAAAATCATTTATAGGAGAGGGTGATGAGGTAATCTGCAGAGAATTGAGGGAACTGGATTAAATATCTCGGTCAGACTATTGCTAGAATATAGTTGTATGGTATGGGACTAACTGCTTGGGTATCAATTTCAGGACTTGGAAGAGTGCACAGGAGGACAAGTAATTTGTTTGTGGAAATTACCACAGAACATAATAAGAAACTAACATGATTAAGGAGCAGGAGAGAGAATAACAGGAAGATGTGGGTGAAGGGTGCTGGATGGTGTATTAGGCATGCATTTGTATGAAGTTTTAATGAATATTGTGTGCAGAACTAGGAGTAATATGTGAAAGGGACGAAATTGTCATGATAAAAAACTAGAAGTTGATTTCAGCCATAAGGACATGGGAAAGAGTTCCTTTGTAAGTAAATGATTTGGAGACTGGAATAAGTTATTGAGGAAAATGCTGAACAATTTACCTCAACCAGTAATAGAATTTAAAGTGAATTAATTGAGAAGTGTAGGGAAATCTCCACTGTGGCATGAAATCTGTCAAAATTATTATTATTATAATTAACTTCTGTTGCATGCAGTTACCCTGATGAAAGATTGAATGATGGTAAGCATATGGTGGATATGCATTTATTTATTGTGATGTAAGAAAAATTTAAAAAATGTAGCCAATACTGTAACACCTTCATATAAAGACATATGGACCAAAATGCTGAATATCAATGTCTGTAAATTTAACAAATAGCATTACTAGGATGGCAGCAAAACATATCATACAAATGATAAAATGTGTTTCCATCCAAGCAGTTTTCAACCCAGTAAACATCTGTGTTCCTTTTTATATGAAACAATTTTCTTCTCTCTCTAGAGTTCTTTGGGATTTTACTTTCATTGATACTCATTTTACTCAAGCTTAGGTTTAATATTATATGGAAAGTAAATCAGTTGAATTAACAAAAATTCTTTATCTTTAAGGTTGGCACAGTCTGTGCGTGTGATGATGGCAGTGGCTATCTTCTTTTCATATGGCCTGCAATTTTATGTGCCGATGAGCATCATCTGGCCCCTCATTCGACCAAGGCTGCGCAGTGAACGTGCCCAACTGATTGGAGAATATGTTCTACGAACAATGCTAGTCATCTTCACTTGTAAGTAGTACATATGAATAGTCTAATTATTTGTAAATAAGATAGAATAGGGAAAGATAGATACCAGTCACTTACCACAGATGGAGGCAGGAGGGTGAGACGAACACGTAAAAACATAAACAAATTGCACAATATTTCGACATGAGTCTTAATCATGTGAGAGGCGAGACATATGGCAGGGGGAAAGATGTGGTCATATCCCAACCCGCCACATGAGTGAAGCATAGGTGGAAATCGCGTGGTTGTGGTAGAATTGCCGGGAGGGGGGGGTGAATCTTTCCCTATAATTGGACATGCTATGGGTGCTACAACTCACCTTATTTATCAACTCACCTGCCTCTATTGCACTGCCTCTTACATTGGTCTCACCACTCAACAACTATCCTAGAGGATGAATAGCCACAGGCAAACAGTTTATACTTCCAACCCAGACCATCCAGTGGCAATTCATGCGAACTTGCATAATTCGAACAACCTGAACACCTGTTTCACAGTTTGAGCTACTAGAGTTTTTTCCAAATACCACCACTCCTTCAGAACTCTGCAGATGGGAACTAGCCTACCGTTATATCCTTGACACCAGACATATCCCTGGCCTAAACCTACATTAAACCTGTCACTTGCTATCTCTAATTTCATTTTACAGTCAGTTACTTATATATGTACATTTCATCTATTCATTTTATATATATTTCTATCTCCCTTTCTTTTCATGTATAACCTATCTAAATAAAATTATAACTTTTTGAATTATGCTACACGAAGATTATTTTGTTTCAATTTTATCGCTGGCCAAGCTTATCGCCCTCCCGGCAATTCTACCACCAATGCGCGATTTCCACCTATGCTTCATTCATGTGGTGGGTTGGGATGTGACCACATCTTTCCTCCTGCTATATGTCTCACCTCTCACATGATTGAGACTCATGTCGAAATATTGTGCAATTTTTGTTTTTGTGTTTTTACGTGTTCGTCTCGCCCTCCTGCCCTCATCTGTGGTAAGTGACGGGTTTTCCCTATCCTATCTTATTTTCAGTGCCTCACAGCAGTTTCTTTGTTTCCATTATCAAATAGTCTAATTATTTGTATTTTGTTAGGAAGAATTACACAGACTTCAAAAGTATATTAACTTTTTTTAATATAAATATCTCACTTACTTGAAAGTAAAATTTTCAGCAGTTATTTGTGAAAATTTTTAGACATTTTTTTGTAGCTTGCGAGGTCCTCCTTATCCATTATTTAGACTGCGACAAGAAAGATTGATAGCCCGCTTTAGTGGCACTTGGCCCTAATATGCCTTTTTGCGGTAGTTGCTATCACCTTGCCGTTTGTATTAATATAAAGTAACTTTTATTACAAAAGCCTCAATCATCTCTCAATTTGCGCAACGGATATTCTAATGTTATGTAAATGACTTTCGCCACACTTTTACTATAACTCACAATTTATTACACTCAAAAATTCACACAAGATACAATGCTTTCACTGAAACAATATTCTGTACATATTTGCATCACGCTAGCCGAAATCAGTTTCTCCACATGTTCACCCTATGCTAGCCAAAAACAGTCTCTCTCGCCATATTGGCTTGTTCCTTCCGCGACAACACAACCATACCGTACTGCCAACTCTCGCAACATGAAATTACTAAACTAACTTATAATTGCCCCGTTCTACACAAACTACTATGCTGGAAGACCTATACTATAAATAAAATATAAATTTATTTACAATCAATTTATAATGTAATAATATAACTCAGTAATGACTGGTGAGTGGGGACCTCACAAGCTGCCAACCCCAACACAGATGGATAAAATAGTATAAAATTGATTTTAAATAAGATAAGGAAATCCAAATTGATGTTCGATCAAACAAAGGAAGGAAGGAATGTAAGTCAGTCACATATAAAAAGGTAGAGACAAGGGGCAGTGATGATAAGAAAGATGAGACAGATGCAATGCCTTGGTTAAGCCAATAGTTATATTAGAGCAAACATAGCTCTTAGTAAGGTAGATGATGTACACACATTCTGTACTAACATGCTCACTTTGCCATGAAACTGTAGTATTTGTACTGTATATAGAAAATGTGTGTACATAGTGGAATCGGATAGAAAAGATTTAACTAAATCATTGTCATAATGGCTGAGTTACTTGATGTGAGATGTTCTTATTACTCATTGTAATTTGTAATAAAACTAAGGAAAAAGGAAATGGCTTTAGGCCAGTGCCGTAGCTAGCATGTGTGAGACCGGGGGTGGTTATCGATGGTGTCACCCCTTGAAAACTTAAATTCAAAATTAAGTAAAATATAATATCTTGTGTAAAATATGATATTAATAAAATATAACTAAATAAACATTTATTATTAAAAATTATAGTTAATCAAAAATGGTAATATTAACATCATTTAAAAGATACACAAATAAACTAAAAACAATTGCTTTCATAAACTCCTATTTTTAGCTTTAACAGCTGCAAACTCATAAATCACATCTTCAAAATTTGAGTTACTTCATGTTCAATAGTCAATATGGCAAGATTTTAGCCACCTGTTGCTCACCGGTGATTGAAAGTGGTTTTAGATTAATTTTAACTCCTCTGAAGATTGGGCCTCACTTGCCCGATACTGTTCCGCACCGACAAGTTTCATAGTGTTGGCACTCACTCGATCCAAATGACACGGTGTGTCGTATGACACTCGGCCGTCATTGGATTGGTTTATGTTTTGACGGTGTGGATCAGTGTCGGCCTGCTGGATATGGAGAAGCGCATAGAGAGTGGAAATTTCCCTTCCCTTCCCTTCCCTTACAACTAAAAGTTGTTTTCACGTTATTATTTGCCTTAAAAAAAGTCTTTTCTTTTCTTCCATGTTCATCTGATGTTCGTAAAATGTAGGAAGAGTCCTAGCATCTTCGCATTAAAAAATCAAAGCTTTGCCAGAGTTAAAGATCAATTTTAAGACCCACAAAAATTGCAGCAGAGATCTGCATTTCTAAACGAACCTCCCACACCCGAATCGCATGCCGTAACCAGACTCACGACTAATCTAGAAGTACTGAAAAATATCTATTCAAAAACATAAAAGTGGATTCATGTTTTTTGATAGCAAAAATAGATGGCATAGAAAAAGAGTATGTTTATTTTATCATGTATGCAAACTTATTTTTCATTACACATATATTCGGACTGGTGATTCAAATGGTTACTGCATGCGATTTGAAAACTGAAGATCCCGATTCAAATCCCGGTCTCTACTGTAATTTTTGCGGGCCTTAAAATTGACATCTACCTCTGGCAAAACTTTTATCCGTTAATGTGAAGGACGCTCGGTGGTTCGAATTTCACGTTAATCTGTATGTCTTTTTTTTTTCAAGTAGGTGCACTGCGATTTTTCCCAATAAGATACTCTGTGACTATAACTTTGAGATAACATGAAATTATTATTTTTACTATACAAAATCTGTACCACCTATATTTAAATTAAAATACGTTATAACCTCGTTCTTCACTAACAAAAAGTACTGAGGGAATCGAAAAGAATCTCAGACAGGACAAACACATAAAGTGTGAAGTGATTTACATTTCATTGAGATTGCGTTGAAACAAGGGACAATCTTACATTCCGGTACAGTATGGTGATGATTTGTTAATACTGCGTTTGGATACTATTTTTGTACATAAGAGATCAAGCAGTTAGGTGATTGTGTGAGTCAGATTAAAAAGTATTTTAATGTACTTTCATACCAAAACTGTGCAATATAAAATACAGTACTCTGTAAGAAAGTAGGGTGTCAAATCTGCATGTCATCCCCAACACTGATTCCCTGAAAATGTTAAAGGAAACTAAAAACCGGGTAGGAACTCGGGGGAGCTACGGGAAAGTGTAGACGCGAGGGTGCAAGCCGTCACTCGGCCGACTGTTGTTGTGGTGACGGTACAGACCAGTATTGGCAAAGTGCAGCTCGACCTTTACAGTTAGCAACTGATAAATAAATGGCCGCAAATTAAAATCCCGACAACCAGACGGTGTTGTGATAAATGAATGAAATTTGGCCCCAAGTATGCCTGCATGAAGAGTATTAAATGATTAAAAATTGAAAGTTTTATATATAATAATATGAGAATCACGGTGCTATTTATTATGTAAATTGCATTTTTTTTTAGTGTATAAGTGGCGAAAAGTGTAGTGTAACATTACACTTTGTTGTCCACAAGTTTTTTTGGCTAAGTACACCAAGGCGAAGAGTGACAACTCTCTACACCCAAATGACTAACTGTGAGAGACGACGGGGAATTGACGTCTCCCGAAAGATTGGCCGTACTGCAATGTCAGTATACAGACTTGTTGCACAGTGGATGAAAGAAGGCTCCAATACTCCTAGAGCAGGTATGGGTACATACAGATGGATAACAGCACGTGAAGACCGCCAAATGGTGTGGGTGGCTGTTGCTGGCAGATGGTTGACTGCAGGCCAGATCCAAGCAGTTGTTACACATAGTAACCCCCCCCCCCCCCTTCCACGGACGATTGTAAACTAATTGCTTGAAGCTGGGTTACACTGTCTGGGCCCTGTGCAATATGTCCCATTAATCTAATATCATTGCCAGCATTATCTAAGCTGGCGTAATGCAAAACACAAATGAACATGTGAATGGCGTACATTTGTGTTTAGAGAAGAGTCTCGATTCTATCTGTGGCAAAGTGATGTTCACCATCCAAATCGCATTTTCCAACAAGCTAATGCCCATCCTCATACTGCGGTCATCGTCGCACAAGCCTTGCAAGGAGTTTCGATCACTATTTGGACAGCACGGTCCCCACATTTGTCCCCAATAGAGCATATCTAGGATACCAGGAGTAGACACATTAGACCACATGGTCACCCAGCACTAACTGTGCAACAACTGACTGCAAAAGACATGCAGGCATAGTGAGACATACACCAAGAAGAAATCCTAACACTCGTCAATGCCGGCAAAGGATCCACGAATGTATTGGTGCTCTAGTTTGGCGCATTTATCACTGACAACTGTATCTAAAGGTATTAACTTAGCCTGATCCATTTCCATTTGTTATCTTTCTTCTAGGTATGGCCCTGGATATACCTTCAAAGTTTCCTAAAATTCTACCATTCATGTATGCGTGTTGTGATTTTAATTTCCGCCACTGTAACTATAGGGCGACCATATGATTCCACTATAAATTTAAAAAAGTCTAAAGCTACCCAATCATTTGTTATTGAAATGTTAACATAGGCTGTATTTAAATGACTTCGCAACACAGGTAGTGATGATCTGATACAAGTAAATATGAGTAAGTACTCGATACTTTGTTTTGATACCGAGTACTTTTCGTATTCGAATTAATTCGTTCGATCTTACTCGGTAACGGAAGAAAAGTACTTGTATCGAATCGAAAGTACCGAAATGCACCCGATGCAAAATTTTAAATGCATCATCCCTGCTATGCTCAGTCGTGCATGCGAAATTAATTTCCCACTGACGTCATGTTGGTAGCATTGAAAATCAAATAAAATCAGTCTTAGAATAGGCAATCTAATATTGAAGAGTTTGTTTTAGATGCCAATTTCATTGTAATAAACTTGTACTTGGCGTGCATTTCGCTATTTCTGGCAAGTAGTCGCACCCGCACAGCCCCACATAAAAACTAAAAGATATGGTTTATGAACAACTACACAGTCCAGTCACATTAATGTGACCACCTCTCAAAAACCAGAATAACCACCTTTGGCAGAGCGGACCACTGCGAGGCGTGCAGGAAGAGAGTCAATTATGTTTCTGAAGGTGTTCACTGGGATGTTGAGCCATGCCGACTCCAGTGCCGTGGCCAGCTGCACTAGATTGCGCGGTTGAGGATCCTTGGAGCTAACAACCCGATCGAGGTAGTCCCACAGATTCTCGATTGGGTTTAAATCCGGTGAGTTTGCTGGCCAGAGGAGTAAGGTAAACTCATCCTAGTGCTCTTCGAACCACGCACATACACTGCGAGCTGTATGACACCTCGCATTGTCCTGCTGGTAGATGCCACCATTCTGAGGAAAAATTATTCGCATGTAGGGGTGGACATGGTCCGCAAGGACAGATACGTACTTGTGCTGATCCATCGTGCCTTCCACAATGATGAATTCACCCAGTGAATACCAGGAAAATATTCCCCAAACCATAATGCTCCCTCCTCCACCATGGATCATTCCGGCAATTTTTGCAGCGTGTTTGCTTACAGACGTTTCACGCATAAAACGTGATTCATCGGAAAAGGCCACCTGTCGCCACTCTGTGGACTTCCAGTTGTGGTAGTAGTGTGCAAATTCCAGCCTTCATCGCCGATGAACAGCAGTCAGCATAGGTGCATTAACCAGGCGTCTGCTGCGGAGGCCCATGTGCAGCAAAGTCCGCTGAACCGTTGTTGAGGATACACTCTTGGTAGCCCCTTGGTTCATCTGGGTGGTCAGTTGCTCAACAGTTGCACGTCTATTTGCCAAAACGCATCTCCATAGCCTTTGTTCGCCTCTGTCACCTATAGGCTGAAGGGCACCACATGTTCCACGCTGCTGATTTTGAATAGTGCCATTTTGCCATGCACGGTATACTTTCACCACGGCGGCACGTGAACAGTTCACAAAATTATCTGTTTCCGAAATGCTTCCACCCTTGGCCCGAAAGCCAATAATCATGTCCTTTTGGATGTCAGATGCATCGCTATGTTTCTGCATTATGCCAATGATTGAAATGCTTTCCGATGCCCTAGGACATCCTTTATATACACTCCACTGTAATGTATTGCCACCTGCCTTCTGTGATTGGTTATTTCATGTTGACGTCGAAAGTAGGTGGTAGTTACATTGTGACTGGACTGTGTAAGTAGCCCATGTGAATCAGACAAAGAAGCTGCTTCAGCTAGCATTTCACAGGAATATCACTTCTGGAAACATCACAAATAAAATGAAAACGCACCATAGTGACAGTCTCTCTCTGCTTGTCAAACATTGTCATGTCTCTAAAAAGCAATCCATTTACAGAATGGGAAGAAATGAAACTTATATTTCCTTGTCTGTATAAATATGCACAACAGTATATTATTGTTGTAGCAACTTTTTTTTTTTTTACATTCCTCGCAGGTATAGCCTGGGAGGCGGGCTGTTGGAGAGTCGCGTGGACTCTTCTCAGCCTACTTAAATCTAATTAAATCTAAAGGAGGAAGGGGGGAAGGGGGTGGAAGTCGGCCGTGGCCTTGTAGGGTACCATCCCAGCATTCACCTAGAGTGACTGAGGAAAACCTCAGTCAGGAAGGCCAAACGAGGTTTGATCTTCGTCCTCCTGAATGATATGTAGGAGGCCGAAATCGGCCTCCTCCCATACAACGTCAATATTGAGTGAATGTTTGTTTTCTAATGCGGGTAAGACAATCGCAAACAAAGGAAACAAGCTGTCCCCAAAATATTTGGAACAATTGCTTTTTTAGGAAACCTTCCATAAGCGGACTTTTATTGTTTAAAAGTGTTAAAACTATAATAAATAAATATTTAAAGATAAGACAAAACCTTCAGAGTTTGCTTACAATGTGAGCTTTATTATAATTTTAATAAATAAATAAAAATATTTTCTGAGTGTTATTTGATTTTATTACCCTATGCAAATAAAATAAATAATTTAGCAACAAGTCGCGTATATTTTTATATTTCGACATTAATTTTAAAAAAAGTATCTATATGAGTAAGTATCGATACTTTTGCAGTACTCATATAAGTAAGTATCTATACTTTGATGGTATCGGAACATCACTAAACACAGGTATTTGCAGGACCAAGGGATATTGAGAGGACAGTTAACAGAAGTGGCTTGATCCAAGTAGAAGCAATTCCAGACCCATATGGGGTCCCATTGTTGCAAACCCATGTTCTGGGTCCCACAAGTTGTGAGACCCTGGGGTATACTGTATAGTCAGAGAAGCAACTCTACATTAATTTCCTTCATAAAAATAGAAGAATAAATCAAATATAAAAACATAGTTAATCGTAATTAAAAAAACAATGGGTCAGGTAATGAAAGAACATGCCATTGTGATATCTGCCGTCTTTACATGAAGTACTTAACAAGTGAATTATTTTACTACCCGCCTAAGAAATACGTAGCTACAGACTTCTAAATATGGCATTGTATGTACTGAAGACCGTCTCCATATGTAAATTTTAGCGCCGTTGTGTAGGGTATAAATAAAGATGTTGTAAATGGCTCGAATGTTCATTCAGTTTATGATTGAAGCTCAATTTTTGTTGAGGAACAGAAGTTCGACATCCCTGTCAATTTAAGAATTCAGGTACCTGTTTTCGACAGAGAGGTTACCCATAATAGAAATCTTCTGTAAATTTATTATGGAAATTTCTTAGAGAATCATATGCTTATTTATTTCATCGTGATCATATTTGCATATTCTCCATCAGTAGAAAGCATAGCAAACTTACATAAACCTAGAGTTAAAGTGCTTATTAATGTTACAATTTCTCTAGCAAGATACGCGGTTCCGACTGTTTTAAACACATGCCCTACAAAAACTGATTGCCAACGACAGACGATACCATCAACGAACACTTGGACTCGTTCGGATTGACAGTATTGTTAGTTTAATGCAGTTTTCCGAATCATTTAATTTGCATAAATTCGAACACAATACGATTACATGTCGAGTACAGGTGCACTGTCGATAATAGGTAGGTACTCAGAATCTAAACCAGATAACGTGAAAGGTACTCAATTTATACATAACGAATCTGTCAGATGATAAATTCAAAAATTACTTGAAAATACTTCAAGGCACTTGTGAATCTTAACTTCAAAACTGTTTTGCTTATTTAGAATTCCATTAGCTTTCAAGCCTAGACCAGTGGTTCCCAAAAGGTGATCCGTGGAACCCTGGAGTTCCGTGGAAGGTGTCGGAAGGGTTCCGTGTGATGTCGGAGAATTGAATAAAATGTTCGTTGAAAAGAGTCATTACCAGGCCGTGATAAGGGTATCATGGTTCTGCTTACGTTTGTGAAGACTTACTGATGCGAAACTGATTTTTCAGCTTACGCTTATAAAAATGTATGATCAATTAGGGAACCGTGGCCAAAAAAAATTGGGAACTGCTGGCCTAGACTACGTGTATTCCGACATACGCTTGTTTGCTTTTTTTTTTTTTTCATTTTCAAAGGAAAATCTAACATTTTCCCTGAAATAATTTCAAGGATTTACAATTTAACTGTATAATTACCATGATTTTAACAATTTTAGATGTATATATAATATATCCTTTAATTTTAAAACTTCCTCTCTTTATACAAGAAAACTTACATTGTATCCACCACCACTTCTAATAAACCAAACCAAAAAACATTGACGTACGTCAAGCACGAGTTCCTGTGATTGTTGGAGCTACAGAGCAATGCTCTTTGTTTAAGCGCGCTGTGTTGCCGATAGTTATACTCAACTGTAATGAAAGAGCACAGCCACCTGGATCGCATTTGAAAAAGTGATAGATCAACTTAAAAACAAATATTCAAAACATTAAAGGTAGACATGTTTCGACACCAAAGGATAAAAGAAGTATATCAAAAAAAAAAATTTTTTGTTTCACAGTAATTTCGATTACTATTTTCGAAATGCGGGTGTTATCCCCAAACGGGTGACACCCGGGGCGTACCGCCCCCCCCCCCCTCCCCTAGCTACGCCACTGCTTTAGGCAATATAAATTGCAAGGAAAGGGAAAATGACCCATCATTCACCAAATTTGATGGCTGTGATGGGAGAAGAACATATATTATGAACACAAGAATACACATTATTTTGGTTTTACACCTTATTCATGCTGTAGGAAATGGCTCATGTGGTCCGGGAGGTGTGCACGCGCCTAAGTTTAACACATGACTAAGTGCATTATCGGTATGTTGGGAGAGACTGAGATGTTATATAAAAAATATGTATATCGCAGATGTGGATATAATTGGTAATATACCAAAAGGGTACAGAATGTTAAAACAAAAGCAAAAAACTTTTGACAAATATTTTTAAAAAAATTGTAACTAATGATAATACTAATAATACTGATTGATGTGGCAAAAAAAAAAAAAAAAGGAATTTTATTGGTGGATGAGGCCAGGTGGGTGTCTGGTATCTAGGATATTTTGGTATGCAAGATCCCATCTCTGAAGTTCTGAAGTAGTGGTGGATGCAGGGAAAACTCTGATTGCTCTCGTGGTGAAACAGTCATTGAGGTTGTTAGCATGTTCTGTGTTAACTAACTAACTACGACAATTCTAACAATCTCAATGGCTGTTTGACCATGAGAGCAATCAATAAAACATGGATAAAAACAATCATGATATCATATAACAGTTTCAAAGTTGTGGTTGGAACTCTGGAACTTGCTGAAATACAAACTTGGGTTTGACCCTAAACGTTTGCTGTAATATTTGGTTACAGTGTCTGTAAATGGCCAGGTTATCAAATAGCTGAGCAACTCCAAAGAAATGAATTGCCAGAATACAACGATTCAGTAATACATTTGTTCTGATGGTCCACTTTAAATAACTCACGTACAGTGAATATGAATAAAATCCATTAACGAAAGTGGTCAGTAAAATACATAAAAAGCAAATAAACTGTAATGTATAAACTTTTGTCAAGCAGCAACATTGACGAAAGTTTTAATTAAATTGAAATTTAACCAAAGCCGGAATGACAATTGTCATTAGTGATTACAGCAGAGACCATGAGTAATTTAAGTTTTTTTTCATGTTGCTTTCATTGCGACTTGTTACTGAAAAGCAGTTCCATGTTTTTTCATAACTAGAGTTTATCAATATTTTATTAACTATGAATTGCTATGAAAAGCGAATTTAATGAATGTGTTATGCCAATTAATTTTTTACCAGTTGCATAGCCAATAAATTGTGGACATAACCTCGAATTTCTTCTAATGATATCTCGTGTTGCTGTTATTTTGTGAGTGAAGGCTGACACATGACATCATCGTTCTCCAGCCATTTGCTTGAGCAGGCAAGTGGGCGAGGAGGTGTGTGAGTGAGTGGGGGAGCTTAGGAAATCGTATAGTAGATTCGTATTATTAATATAATTTTGATAATTTTTGGAACCAGTATATGAATTTGGGAAGCTATTTAATATGAATAATGTTAAATGAAAATGTTGCTAGGTTGATTTAATAAGTCTATTTTGGATATTTTTGCCTTTTTATCATATTTAAGAAGGATTTTTAGTAAAAGCTATGAATAATTGTAACCTTTTTCAGTCTGTCTTGCTGTTGCCATCCCAAATCTTGGGGCTGTGATATCTCTGGTTGGAGCAGTCAGCAGTTCTACATTAGCCCTGATATTTCCTCCTCTAATAGAAATAGTCACTTTCTGGAATGATGGTCTTGGGAAATACAACTGGATTCTGTGGAAAGATGTATGTATTATAATTTTCGGTGTTTGTGGCTTTGGATTTGGATCTTATGTCAGTATTGCCAACATCATTTCACCAGAGGAATGAAGGTCTTTTTTTTATTGTATAATGACAGTGGAATACTATTGATTTTGTTTGCAGTATAAGCTGCTTTACTGCCAATAATCAAAAAATGTTTGTATAAATAGTTATTGTTGAATTTTTCTGTATGTAACTATTTAATAGTTTTTAATCAGTTGCAAGTGAGTGATTTGTTCAAGAGAGTTATTTTTCAGAAAGAATATTATGGGTTTCTTGTTCACTCATTTTAGTGAACTGTTAAATCAAATGACATGTTTTTATAATTGTCTGATCAGTGTACTGGATTAGTCTCCTGTCTTTTATATATGACTTTTGAAATGAGTTGAAAGGTTGCATTGTAAGTACAGTACTTAACTTCATAAAATATTGTTGAAATTTTAACCAGAGGATCCCAAAGAATCATTCCTTGCACAGTTTTGCAAAACATTTACCGTTATCTTCCACAGATCTGTGATATTATTAACTACTTGAAATGTATCAGGATATTTTCTTATAAGTGTTGTACTTTGTAGATTGAAAGGACCCAAAGAAGAATGAGTATCCATTTAAAATTACAGCTAAACCTAATGTGAAAAATATTTGATAGGTTGACAAGTCATTGTGTACAAGAAAAATGAGCTTCCACTGGTCACAATATTGATGATAACCATAGTGTCATGATTTAAAACTGTACACTGTAGTGATTCAACACTTTATGAGAAATATTTTATTAGTAATTTGTTGCCATTATTACAGGATTCAAAGATTTATGTAAAATGTAGAAATAATTTTAATAGCCAAAGATGATTTTCACTTTTACAAGCTTCATAACTACATTGTATAATGTATTTTAACCAGAAAAATGCTTGTGTAAGTTGATAGTCAAACAGTTCATTTGTGAGCGCACAAACCTGCGCAAATATTAGTAGGTGTGATAATCTTGGCACATATTAGCCAAAATATTGTAAATAGCTATTAGTATACAGTTTAAGAAACTTATTTCATTTTTGTGTCTTATTTATTCTTAATTACATTAAACAGAAGAGATGGAAGTCAAATTGTCATGTCACAATAGATTATGTCCTCTTTCCAGAGGTTAAGAGATACAGTAAAGCAACCTTTAATGTTGTAAAACTTGTTTGTATGTTGAAGCTCTTTTGGCTTGCATCTCTTCACTGAGTGTCTTAACTTTCTCTGTGGAGAAACTATTTTACATTAAATACTGCCTTTTGCCAGTAAGTATTATTTATAACTTAATTTAATTTAAGGATATTTTTATTGCATGTTAAGCATGCAAGAAACCTGCATTGTATATTGTTGTTGACTGTTGTGTTGAATCAGTTCTACCACTGTTTATTTTATTATGACCATGCATATTGCCACACTAGTTTTTTTTTTTTTTTTTTTTTTTGATGTGACGCATTGTGATATTGAGATAGACATAGAACTTTTGTTCTGTTCATGTCAACACAAATGTTAGATTTTGTGCATTAGTACAAAGTATATTTTTCTTTGGATATAAAATTTTGACAAAGGTATAAAATGTTTATTTTATATTAACGGAAAAAGATTTTAAACTGAGAATATAATATTTTGTTGAAATTTAAACCATAGAATTGTATGCATGGCTGAAATATTAGCCCAGCTTAAAAGTCGTGTACTTTTAAATACTGCAGGATAGTAATATGTGTTTTGGTACTTAATACACAAATCTGTTTTCTTGTAATAGGATGACATTATTTGTAACCATGCTTTTAATGTTTATAAAATATTGCATAAAATATACTAATATTAATGGCCATAAAATCTCAATAAAAGACAATAACTATGTAAACATGTATTATTATTTATATCAAATATTTCTGTCACTAGACAAGCCCTGAAAAAGTGATATCTAACAAAATTAATATTTTAATATGGAATGGAAAGATAAAGTAAAACCAATCACTTATGAAAGTAGAAGGAAAGAGGGCTACAGCATCAAGAAATATTTCACTCAAAACAGAATTTCGGTTATTGTTCTTACTTGTTTCATGAGCTAGCACATAGCCCAGTATAATGAGTTTTCATGTTTGTAGAATGTTTTGTGTAGTTTTTTGTTTTTTTGTCATTGCAGCTCTCCTCCTTTCAACCTCTGTAAGGGGTGTGTTTACTTTCTTTCTTTTCCATATTGTTGCTAAAATTCATTTTTTTAAAAATATATCCAAGTATAAAAAGTTTGTAGATACAATTTGCACATCATTGACATCTCAGTGAGCATCCTAATGGGATTAATTCATTACTTGTCTAAATATACACAGTTGAATTGCTGAGAAATTTTTTAGAGTATAGCAGGTATAGCAGCTGTATAGTGACTGTGCTATGAAAGAATTTTGTGAAAAATATTTCAGTTAAATGTAATCTTCACAAGTTTGCTGCTGGTTGGTCTGCCAGCTAACCATGAAAAATTACATTTCAGCGACACTCCATGAAAAGCCATTGTTTACACAATAGTTAAAGTTTTTTAAAATCCTATTTCTTGAATAGTATTATCCTAAAAAGATTCAACTTGTTTTCTTCAACAATATTGCTTTATTTTTTTATTTTGAAATAAACATATAAAATTTTACTAAAAAAATCATTTAACAAAGCTTGCACAAAACAAGTGATGATCATAAATTGTTTCTTTCCGACAGTCTAATGCATACTTTTTCTCATTTGAACAAACTGCAAACAAAATTCCTTAATTTCATGCATTTTTTGGTAAATTGCAATTTTCTTATGTTTTAGATTGTATATCTAATTAGCAGCTCTGAATGTATTAAAGCAACCCGTTTACTATGCACGTCTATTAACTGCAGTGTGCTTTTTTTTACTTTACATTGAAAATCTACCTTGTATAGTATCTGTTTGTATTTTTGTGCATGTTATAGTTTCTATTTTACAATAGTTGAATGACTTTAGTTCTCTGTTAATACTCTTGATTTAAAAATTGACTTTAAATAAAAATGGACTGAGGTATTTTCACAAATTTTAGGCTTGTGTGTCGTTTCATTATTTGTAGCTTTGTGCATCATAGAAGCAATTTTTATTCAGTATAGGTACTTACAGCCTAATAAATTACATATTTATTTTACATCTCACTACTGTATCACATGTGGGTACCTTTTGCTATAATTATTTGCATTTAAGGTATGTTTATACAAGATAAACAATTTTAATGTTAATATATAAACTTTAAAAGCAGTTGCTATTGCTAAACAAGGAAGGTATATTACATTCTAGTGCAATAGCAGTAAACTTTCTATCTTACATGTGATACAAAAACACATTTCGTTCAGCAGAAGGGATACAGAATGTTTACATTCTTCTGTGCCTTAGGGGGTAAACCAAAAAACTTGACATGGGCAGCAATTCAGGGGAATGGAAAAATGTTTCAAAAAGGTGGCAAACTCTTGTTAGACGGGGTGACCATCTCAAGTTTTTGCCTCAGCTTGAAAAATTTGCAGCTCCTTCACTGACATTCTTCCTGTTGAATAGAGGGGTCTGCCCAAAATTATAATAAAAAGCACAATTTTATCCCGATATAATAATTTTCGTCTACTTGTCAAGATTGTAAAAATCAATTTACATTGTGTTTTGTCCACTATTAAACTAATATTGCAGTTGATCATTTCATTATAATTCCTAAGCCATAAAATAAATAAATGATATGCAAATTACTTAGTAGTTGTTGTTTAATGGTAGAAAATTCAATTTTTTCTCATTCCATTCAATGTTGCTGTCTACAAAAATGATAAATTAGCCACTGATTTATTCAGAATTTTAGAAGGCTCTCCTCACATTAGATTGTGTCATTAGAACTGTAAGTGCAAACATAGCAAAAGTAATATACTACTGACGAAGGGAGGAGCTCTACAACAAACAAACACGATCACAGCTTACAATATTTCAGTATGAACTTTAATTATAAAGGTGAAATATATGGCAAGAGGATCAGATGAGTATACAGTCAGACCCAACAGATGTGGTAAGTATTTGTGAGTACACATCTGACCCCATTACCATATGTATTCCCTAGTTTGGCTTTGCCTTCTTTCCTTCATCTGTATTATGATTAGTTTCCTTTCCCTATACTTGCTTTTTTTCACTACCTAATTACCATGAAAAAGCTGTTATCTTCTTTTTTAATCTCTAAGGAAAAGTATTTATTTATAGTGCCAATCAAATGTATCAAGTGTTTAAAAATAACTCATGTTATTGGGATGAAATTTTTACCAAAGTGCTGTGAAATATGTTGTAAAACTAAGGACTCGGTTCAAAATATCAACATCATCTAGCATTAAAAGAAAATTATTTCTTACCCTCATCACCTCATATAGAAAATTACTTATTGGTCTTCAAGCATGCTGAATTTATAAAATTGTATAGTAAAAATTGAATAGAATTCTTTGATAGTATATTGTTCAGTCTTGTCCATTCTTGCAACTTCGCAATAAAATGATACACATATAATAACAAAGTAGAAATGTGTTGTAAAATACTAGTTTTTCTCTGACCATGGTAAATACAGTGTGTCCAAAAATATATGAAATTGCTGTTTCCATACATTTATCTTATGCAGAAATGTTTAAATTGTAACAGATTCTGTGTTAACTTGACAATAAAGGACAATAAATAACATAAGCCGATAAATTTTCAAAATGAGGATTTAAGGTACCCATGATCCCTTACGAGACTTGCACTCATTACTATCCAACTGATCAAATGCAAAGTGAATATCCAGGTATGACCATATAAGCAAACTTTAAACACAACATCTCATATATATATTATTTTATATATTTTAAATCTTATCGTAACCTAAATAATTTTTCTTTTCAAAAAGATCCAACCATCTGGGGGAAAAGATGGACATGGTGCTTAGTTTTCTTATCTGCAGAAGTAGCTAATATCAGTATTTTTTCCCCTACAGATAATTGAACTTTCACATTACACTATACAAGAAACTGTAGAGTATTTGATGAAGTAGAATGACTCCACATGTTAAATCTTCTGTCACAAAGCATTCATTCTGTCAATAGTTTTATTAGCACAGCAGGGATCATTGGTTTTCCTCATGTGGTCTGGTTAAAGATCCCTTGCTCATGTCAAAATATTTCACTGTGGAATTTCTCTACTAAGGCTGGTGTAAACTTTAGGATGCACTGCAGTCGATAAATCTGTCACCTCATTCTGTCTGAATATCTAGGCAGTAATAGTTCATGGTTGTTAAATAGGTTTACTTGATGAATTCCATTACAAAGCACTAAAAAAAAAATTCACTTTGTTTTGGAAGACTTGGTGCAGCAATAATTAGTGCTTAGTCTTCTGTATTTACCAGTCAAAGTAGTCACTACTACCAATAGCATAAAAATTTTCAGGCAACATTTACTAGTCAGTATTAATCATAACAGTTTGTGTACACTACCTTTTGCTACTACACCAGAGTCATGGTAATCCAAAAGTTCGGTTAATCCAAACATGGGAAAAAATTAGTCAAAGTATGAGAAATGGTAAAAGAATGAAAACACAGTTCATGTTAATAGTTCATACTGTATTTAATTGCGCAGTTAACTGCTGTACATGCACACAATTTTAATTTACACAGTACAGTACATACACATTAGAAAAATTAGCAAGAAAATGTTAAATTTAAATAGTGCATGACAATGAAAGAAAAACTATCACACTTATGATATAATTACAATGCTTACAAGTGCCCATTTTATTCCCACTTTTTAGAACACAAAAACTCAAGTAATTGTTTTTAGGTGTAATGAAGACAATCTGTTATATGACGCAAAGTTGTGCCATCGTCTCATAAACATTAAATCAGCAGGTGATGCAGTGTCCATTTGCTCCAAATAGTGTAGCACGAGATCAAGGGCTTCTGCCGCATCACTGTGTCGCACCAGCTCTCCTATATCACATTCTCCCTCATTGTCACTTCTGTCACAACAGTCCACTTGTATCTGGTATTGAGTCACAGCAGTCACTAAATCGACATCAGTAAAGTTCTCTAATCTTGCATCATCTGCTGCCATCCATTCATCTACATCTGCTTCACAGGCTTCTTCACATCCAGCGATTGTCTGTACCATTTGTAGGGGATTCTCCTCTTCTTTTTCAACTAGGGTGTCCTTAAATTCAAGAGATGTCCACAGTTTTCTCCAAGAATTTCTCAACGTGTTTTATGAAATATTCTGCCACACCTCAGTGGCCCAACAAACAACATCCTTCACATTGGTTTTTTTATTTTGTCAACTAAAGGAATGTTATCATCTTGGATCAGCAATCTGAAAAAATGTTTTCTGTAAATCAGTTTTACTGTTTGCAGTACACTCTGGTCTATCAGCTGTAGAAATGGTGTAACATTCGGCAGCAAAAACTTCACAATTTCTCCATCACATAATTCCTTAGTGCTGGGGTGAGATGGCGCATTATCAATCAAAAGGATAGCACAGGGAGGCAAACGATTTTCCTTAGAAAACCATCGGACAGAGAGAACAAACTGGTTGTGAAACCATTCTGTGAACAGCTTACCATCCATCCATGCTTTTTTCTGGTTGTGATAATATATGGGCAGGCAGGGCCGTAGCTAAGGGGGGGGGGGCATTGTGGGGCAATGCCCTACCTTAAAAGATACCATCAATATGCTATTTACCTAAACTGTTTGTTCATAGTATGAAATGACGGGGAAAAAATTAATTTACTACTAACATAGTTACATGTAAACAATTCCGAATTAACTACAGTTCGTCACTATCATATATACCAATTCTTTATTCTGCTCACTGATGCCATTTGAAGTATATATTGTCTATGATGTTCGTTAGTGTACTGTAGGTACAATGTTTCAGGCAGTTAGTGACAATTTTTTATTTATTGCTGTGAACTGAATACCAATTGATTTTGCGATGGGTATGCGGACTTTCTTTAGCAAAAAATGAAGAGTTGAAGAGGAAATTGACCAAGAAGGACCTCATTCCTCAAAACAGTTGGAATCACAAAATACAATTACCACTCCTAGTTCTATGAAAACAGGTTTGGTGAAACATGTTGGTAATGTTAGCTGTAGTATTCCCTCTGATATTGCATAAATTGGAGAACCGATAAAGCAAGTTAATTTAGAAGTACATCTAAAAGAAAATAACATGACCTTCGTAGTGGTCTGGTTCAAGTGATATAAATAGTTGCAGGATTTAGTCGGGAAAAATGCTGCTTTTGGCTACTCTTGCCAGCAATTATTACCTCATGGAAGCAAACAGACTTTATACCCTTCCGCAGGAATCAGAAACTGGAAAAAATGTCACTGATTAAAAATCCATATCTCATACACAAACCATGGTTATGTGGCAGGACAAATTCATATAATATCTACAACTAGCAGTGATGAAACGTTAATACGTTGAAATACATTTTAAAAAATAGGTCTTATATGAAGTCTATTATTGAAGTAATAGAATTTCTAGTTGTTAATGAATTGGCTTTGCGTGGAAATTATATTTTGGAGGAAGAAAAGAACAAATATTATTTCATAATTTGTTTGAATACACATGCATGAAACTTTCGAATTTGAAGGAGGCTATCAGTCATATAAAACAAACTACAAGATATCGTTCACCTGAAATTCAAAATCATATCATTCAAGCAATGGTTCAAGCAGTGTGAAGTTCCATTGTTAAAGATATTGAGGAATCTGACGTGAACTGGTTTACTCTAATGGAAGATGGGATGAGAGATAAAAATAACCAGAATATATTGCAATAGCAATACGTTACATTGTGGATAGATTCGTCAATGACTCGTTGCTGGCAGTTACAACTATTGAAAACCTTGATGCAGTCACTTTCACCAAATTAACGTTAAATACGCTTACGGAAAATAACTTTGACCTCTCTGGTATGCTATGATGTCGCAAGTGTAATGTTTGGGAAAGTTTCAGGAGTTGCAACCAAAACGGAAAATAAATTTGGCCAAAAAATTCCTCGCGTCAACTGCTACAACCATCTCTTCCATTTTATAGACATCAGGACAATCTCGGAAAAGACTTTCATTCGTCTTTTTTTTTTATCAATGCATCATGTTACATGAATTCTTTCACCATGGCAAAACAGCTGCCTCATATGGTGGAAAAAGGATTGGCTGGCTCCTCTAACAGCATTGGTCAGGTCATTTGGCGGTTACAAAAGTTGTAAACAATAATTATTCATCAATTTTAATGACATAAGATGAAATTAAAAAAGACAGATTTAATGGTGATGATATCGCTAAGAGTGTTGGCAATAAAAGTCAAACTCAACTTGGAATTCTGAATGGCCATGGTTGTGGGCAAAAAAATCTTATTCATGCCTCATCCTGCAGACGCTGCTTTACGAGCTCAAAGTGCAGGATTGAAAGACGCCATAACAATCGTAAAGTGCATCCAAAATTAAAAAAAACTAAGATCAGACGAAATATATCAAATTTTGGAAGGAGCTAATTCTATGACAAGTCGCAAGACTCATCACCATTCATTAATTTGTTTAGGTAAAAAGACTTCTCCTGAACCATTGGTCCACTCAAAGGAGTTCCACTTTCTCTTTCCTGTGTAAACCAAAAGAAAAGAGTACTGGGACTGTTTCAAAGTCTGCCAAATTTCAAGTGTTTTTACTGAAGACATTGCACAGGACTGTTCAAGCTTCACTCGGTTCTTCCAATCAGAAATGGTTGCCTTACTGACACCCAGTTCTGTCGCCAGTATAGATACATTCTCACCACTGTCTAACCGCTTCAAAGCATCCAGTTTTTCTTTGAGAGTTTCCATTTACTCATGACGACAATACACCACTACACCCGAATGCATACAATACAACTGTCAAGCATGCCAGCGATCGATAGCTAACATTAACTGAGCAGTTTGCGAACCGGCTGACAGTGCACTGACCTTGAACAGTTCAAACGTCTCAACGACAAAGGGAGTGAGAGTGAAGCAATTGTCCCCGCAGTTGTTCCCAATTGTTACCATGGTTTACCTACTTAATGCTTAGGTATACTTCATTCTAGAAACTGGTCACTGTAATTCCAGCTAATCCGAACAAATCGGTAATCCGAACAAGGCCTGGTCCCAATTAGTTCGGGTTAGGGGACTCTGGTGTATTTGATTTAGATATTTATCAAAGCATATCTGACTACCTGTGGTGAATGGTAGTTTTTACTTTCCCTATCTTTCCTTATTTTCATTACCAACTGATAAGGTTTATGAAGAACAATTGTAGCAATGGATTATGATATACACTTGCAATTTTTTTCAGCAATTATATATTTCTTGCAGCCTTTGTTGAAGCACAAAAACCCTCAAAAATCTACTGGAACTTGTTTTTATTCTATTTTAGGCTGAATAATTTATTGAAGTAAAGTATATAGGATTTTTTTATTGATGCATCTATAAGAGATTTAAAAAAAAAAAAAGCATTCACACTTTTCTAATCACATTTAACCTCCATTATTGGATGCTGGGATAAAGATACAGGGAGAACTAGTAAATATAATTCAATTCACAGATGACAATTTGATAGTAACAGAAAGTGAAGAGGATCTTGAGAAAATTTTGGAAAGAATGGAGGAAACAATGGTGAATGAATGTGAAAATCAATAAAGCAAAGATGAAAGTCATGGTATGTTGTAAAGATAGAAACTCAAAAGTGAACATTAAAATTAATGGAGAAACATAGGAAGGATGTGCAAGAATTCTAGCCACCTAGGAAGCAAAATCACAAAAGATGGAAGAAGGAAGAAAGAGATAAAATGCAGGATTGAGCAAGCAAAAATAGCGTTTAACAAAAAGAAATAAACTTTTACAACAAATAACATCAGCTGGACAATGAGGAAGAGACTATTAAAAGCTTATGTCTGGAGTATTGCCCTGTTTGGATGTGAAACCTGGACAGTTGGCTAAAGAAGAGCAAAGAAGATTAATTTCATTTGAGCAATGGTGCTACAAAAGGATGTTAAGGAATTTGATGGAGGGACAAGATTACTGATAAGAAAATTTTTGAGAGGGCAGGAGAGAATAACTTTATATGGGATAGTATAAAAATGCAGACGACAATATTAACTTGGACATATCTTAAGACATGAGAGCTTAGTGAAAACAATAACGGTGGGAATGGTAGAAGGAAAGAAATATCAAGGAAGACCATGGTTAAAATACAGCCAGTAGATAATGGAAGATGTTGGCTGCAGCAGCAGGAGATATGTAGATACAAAGAGGAGGGCAGAGTGTACAGCTGAATGGAATAGCACTGCAGACCAATCCCAGGATTGACTACCAAAGAAGAAGATTGTATGCTCCTTTCTATTCCATTCTGGCAACCTACGCAAAAACTACAAATTTTATTTTAAGTCATTACTTTTCAACTTGTGCTGACATAAAATATAATGAAATAAAAAGATCATTATTTCATCAGGTAAAAAAAAAGTTTATACTTTCTTACTTGCTTTCCTCATGTTCAATACAATAATCTATATATATCTCTTTGTACTCATAAATAATGTTTCAGATATTACTGACTCAAAGTTAGACAGTGTAGTAAAATTTCCTATTCCTGCAGTGAACAATAAATTTTGTATTTGTTTGTAGAATGAACTCTGTGTATATTAGTAGTGCCTGTCAGAAGCTAAGAATATTAAGTAGATTCATGACCAGGTGGTGAGAAATGCCATGACTTTGAGGTAGCCTTGGGGATTGCAAGAGGCTAATATTTACTCAGGTATTTGTATGTTATCTTTATTGCAATACTTTAAACAGTCATAGTAAAAGGCAAAGAATATTATAGTAGCATTTAATGTAAATCTTAGTCTGTCAATAATTAAAACCCAAGAGACTGGTTTGACCTAACATTCTGTCCACAGTTGTGATTACTGACAATATTCAAATATAAGTTAGGGAACTAATTTAAGAGGGCGTATTATATATCAGGTGTCAAAGAGAAGCTGTAGACTGGGGTGGACATACAGTATTTCTTCGAGTTCTAACCATGAACTGGTACCTACTGTTTCTCTGTCTTGGTCGCCAATCGCTTGTAACTACCCCAACTGATAAAGGTATTTTCATAAATAATTTACTCTGTAGATTGCTGTTGATTTGAAACTGATATATTCTTAAAGTTTGGTTACATCACTTGGTACCAATGTAATGAAAAAGCATCAGACTTATTTCCAAAATTTTGACTCCAGATTAAACCATTCAAACACAGTGTAAGCAGCTGCCAATGAAACCCCACTAGTTTAAAAGTTATAAATCATTGAAAGTGCAATATTACTTCTTCCAAGTGTTGCGGCTAAGTGCCTGTGGAGGACTACACTACATCCCGATACTGCCACGTTCCCTCGCTCCAGCCTGGCCCATGGCAAACCTATTACATCCACGTACGTCTGCTTGCTACAGAATCAGTCAAAACGATGAGGCGACTGAACAGGGCGAGTTATCTCCTTATATAGGGGAGGCTTTTTTGTGACGCCACCCACTGGAACTGTTCAATTTGCCTCGCCAGCTATGTCTCCCCTCTCTGTCTTTCACTGATGTGGGTTACAAAAGCTTTTCCCCCACAGTTTCTCCGATTCCCTTGAAACTTTTATATGATGTAGCTCACAATTTAAATGTCAAATTAACTATGACAAAAATTCCTCTAAGTGCTATAGTTCCTAGTAAAAAAAATATCTGAAAGTGGCAAAAACCTAAATTTCCTCTTATTCAAAAAATCTTCTGCCTGCGAGCTAATTCTTTGTTTAAAACATCCTACTGAAAATTCTCTAACTTTTGAAGTATAACATAGCTTGGTTCAAAATGTATTTCATAGCAAAAACTACTCTTAACTTGAAATTACACATTAGTTGAAAAATTTAGATATTATTTATTTTCAAAAATACAGATACTACCGATCTGCAACATGTGTCAAACTTTATTGAATTTAATTCTCTATCCAATGGTTATGTTATTTACTCGCTATCTAATCTCCTTTGTATAGCTTTCTTTCATAGTATTCCCTAGCTTTGACATGTAACTGAAGCGCCCTTTTCCAGTTTTAAATTCAATTTTTTATTCTCTATTTATGGCCTTAATATTGCTAAAATCCTTAAGAAAATCACTCTGTGTGAACAATAAAAACTAATCTTCATTTTAAACATAGTCTGTTTGCTGTGACCAGTTGAATTCCGCACAGTATGAAATGCGAAAACTATCCAAAAACCACTTTTTCCTCATTATCTATACCATGTTTTCTCCATCTTATGAGCTATAAAGTTTCACTGTAAGTTAAAAATTGTAATTGCTAGATTTAAAAAAAAAAATACTGTTTGGAGCAATTTTCACCAAGTTCTTAAGGATATCACTAAATCTCAAATACATCCCGAATACAGTTTTATTGACCTAAAGTATTGTGCCTCGTTTGAATCGTAATTTATTTCTGCAGCTGTGTAAATGAAGGGGACATAATCTTATTAAAAAATAAGAAAAACTTCCTATACAGCATGTGCTGACTTATTTCGATCTAACGATGTTTTCTATAGTGACTTCTATATCTGAAACTACTAGAAAACTATTTTAAGAATGATGTGATATTGGTTTTCTATCTGATCGCAACTTTGAACTAATTTTTATAATATATTGGCAATATTAAGATTATGTTACACAGGAAACCAAGTAAGCTTAAAGGAAATGTAAGTTTCATTAGTCTGTAATTTAATGGAATTGCAGGAATTTAACTTGCAGCATTTGTCACTAACTGACTGGAGGAAGCAGGCTCACTCACTCATCCAATCATTCTGAGTTTGATTTCATGTAATGGGTCCAAGTGAATGCCATGATGCCTGCTTCAAGCTGTCATGGTCAAATAATTTTCTGATTCTTGCTGCTCTTCCAGCTTTCCAGCTCTAATGATTATCACTTCAGTGTAATCTCTAGTAAAAAAAAAAATGAACTCAAGACTGGCATGTAAGGTGGCTCTTCATTGCCTTCAGCTAAAAGGAGAAAAGTGATTCTAACAAAGTTGTCAACAAAGATAATGTTTTAGTCTTATTATCTCAACTATTTTCAGACCAAGACTAGCTTAATTTCCTTTTTGGTTTTATGAATATTAGTTTTAAAATGACATTCGATCCCAGTATGAAATTACCAATAGGGTACAAAAAGGATCCCAGTTCTATCAATAAGTTAGGCACCTTCTATGGGACAAGCATATTCCAATTTCAGCCAAAATGTCACTGTATAATTCATACTTTTTACCACTACCAGCAGAAATGAAAACAGACTCCAAGCGGCCGAGATGAAGTATCCAAGTTCAATGGTACAGAAAACCAGACGAGACAAGATCAGGAATGAAGTGATCCGTAAAAAGATCCCAGTCAATGTAACCCTTCAAGAAAAAATTACCAAAGCAAGATTGCAATGGCTGGGTGTCAGGGCGTAGCCGAGTACTGGGGATGAGGTATCGGCTAAGTCACCTAAACCAGATGTCTTCCAGGAAATTCTAAAGTTAGGAAACCGTGTAAAATTTATATTGCTAACAGTTCAAATGACCACAGTCGCCACTTGCAGGCTTAACCTTCTGCAAGAAAGGTAGTATGCTACGAAATAAAACCTCAAGTCGAAATCAAAAGTCATATATTCTTCAAAATTTTCACATGAATGTTATAAAACACTGTTAGCACAGGCAATCGGATTGAAATCGTCTCCAAAAATTACAAGTTGAAATTCCAGAGTATTAAACCGCTTCTCCCCAAGTTGAAATGGATCAAAAGTTCGAAATTTACATGTTCAGACTAATTTTCAAAATGTCCGCCACTACGCGTTACTATGTCAACCACACCCGACGCCATGATGTAGGTTACCCATGAACGCCTTCGGCCAAAAACCGCGCGAGACCCGACGTGCACTCACACGCGCGTCAACATCGAGACTGTTCTATCTGCCTTTTTTTGTGTCCTATCGCAGTTTCCTTATATAGGAGTTGATCCCGTGATGACGTATTACTACCGTGTCCTTCCGCACTCCTAGACATACCCTACTGTTCGATCTAATAACTTTCTTAATACTAGGTTAATCTCAGCAAGTAAATGGTAAAAGTGATGGGTGTTACTAGTGAAGTGTTTAGTGCCTGAATATTGTGTTAATTTTGCCTCTCCGAAAACTTGTCGACATGGTTGATTTTTGCAAGTCTTACAGCTTTAGTCAAAATTTTGTTATTTTTAAAATTGGTTGTAGTTATCAGTGTGAAAGTAAGCTTAAAATATTATTCTTGATTTTAGGTTCTTCCAAAATATCTACTTTGTTTAAATCAGATGAGTTATGGTAAGACCGTTACTTAATAACAATCGGTTGTGACCACGATTTAGTTTTCCTGGAATAACTCTGAAGTTTTATGGGTTATCGTGCCGGAAAAATTACTAAAGTATAGCCTGGATTTAACTGCTTCTTTTGAAGTTTATTTTATCTTTGTAAGTGCCATATCGGAGACACAATAAATTATTTAGTGATTTGCACGTGTGTTGGGTGTCAAGAAAAATAAGAAAATCTATAATATCGGTTCTATGGCTTTTTATAACTTGAAATAATTATGTAGGAAGCTAAAAGAATGGATTTTTATGATAAACTAATTTTTTATCCCGGAATCTAAGTAGGCTCTTGAGTAAAAAATTGCTAGAACTGGGTGTTCAATTTTTACGTGTTCATTTAATGTTTAAAAATACTTAAAGTGTTGAAAACTATCAGATTTAGGTGAATTTACTTCGCTTCCTATCTGCTTTAATTTATTCTCTACTTTATATTGTGTGGCAGTGTTTAAAATCAGTGTTGAAGCATTTTATATGTGCAGTGCCTGCAACAAATTATTTCTTAATCGGATTAACATTCAACAGGTTAGTGAAATGTCTTAAAATGTGTTTAGAAAATTAATTATGGGTATTAAGCTAGGTATTTGACATGTCATTATTGCTCTCGAGATGTCTTTAAAGTGCTGGAATTTATTCCTGAAAGTTGGACAAATTAATTCGATTTACCGGCGTCTATTTACTCACTGATATTTCATATTCTCCAGACTGAAACTATTTAAACCCTATTAAAAACTTGAAAGATTATTTTATTTACTGCTTGTTTTTCTACTTTTAAAATCCTGAAACTACTTAAAAGACCAAAATTATGCATGTGAACTGTTTAAGAAAAATGAGTATTAAAAATCCCATATAATTGCTTCTTGTGGTTATTAGATGCTCTAAAACTATCAGAAATCTATTAATTTATCTACTAGGCTGTCTCAGGGATTATTGTTGTTGTTTTTGGAGCTTTAACATGGTCAAGTTTATCTACAATGACTTATTTTCATTTTTCCTTCAGACTGTTATTTTATCATCCAGTTTATTTCTTTGAAAATCCTACTAAACTATATTTAAATGTTAAGTTATGGTTATTGTGATCTAGGCCTGTGTAATATAGGTTCTTTATTGTCTTTACTGTACTGAAATCACTTCAGAAATACTAAAACTGGAATATGCCAAAATTTATGGGTTAGGTTTTTCCTTTATTGAAATTACTTATTTATCTCCGAAATAATGTGTATTACCCATGATAAAAGGTTTATTTATGCATATTATTTTCAATTATTTAACGTTTACTTCATTTACATCGGTTCTAAACATCTCGCCAACCAACGTTAGTATCTGTTATCGAAAGTTTATTCTTATGTGAAATAGCCTATTTCCTACTGAAATACCGTGGCTTTATTGCAATTTCTCATTCTATTTATGCTGGTTATGTGTTATTTATTAACTTCGGTGTATGCAAAAGTGTTGTCAACTCGCTTTTAAGTGTGGTACCGGGTACTAAAACAAACCCTAAATTCGGTCGAAATCCTACTAATTATTGACAATAAAACGAGGGATACCTTACATGCCCCCTGAAGATTGAAGTCATTTTTGGAACAAAAACTGGCTGAACATCTTAAAAGAAAGAAAACCCAAAAAGAAATTTAAAAATCCCAAAAATTACTAAGAAACTCCCAAAAATTTAGAAAAATTCCCAAAACTAATCCTATCCTAAACCTGTGCGGTTGCTCTGATCTCCATTCATTCCAAAGTTATTACAAAATACTGAAGAGTTCACTCATTCATACTTGAACTTATTGTCAAAATCAAAATATTCAACATGAAAAAAAAATCCTTCATATAAAAGTGCTAAAGAATTTCACAATGTATCAAGATTCCACAAATGGAACAGAAATTAAATTCAAAATATGAAATCAAATTAACCAATATCAAACTATCATTTAAATGACAAAATATACAAGAACATCAATAAACCTTACATCTAAACAAAAAAAATTTACCTAAAGAAAGAAAGATATGTTTTTCTAAAAACATGTGTTTTACAAAAACCGTGTATTTTACAAAATTATATTCGTGTTTTCACAGAAACTTGTCAGGCTTTGCCTGTTTCTGTCCTCCGTTCCAAGAACGTCTCTCTTATTACTTTTTTTTTCACTCACACACTATTCTCTAAAATGGGTGAATGCCCAAGTCCTGTCACGGTCGCCATGTCAGGGCGTAGCCGAGTACTGGGGTTGAGGTATCGGCTAAGTCACCTAAACCAGATGTCTTCCAGGAAATTCTAAAGTTATGAAACCGTGTAAAATTTATATTGCTAACAGTTCAAATGACCACAGTCGCCACTTGCAGGCTTAACCTTCTGCAAGAAAGGTAGTATTGCTACGAAATAAAAACCTCAAGTCGAAATCAAAAGTCATATATTCTTCAAAATTTTCACATGAATGTTATAAAACACTGTTAGCACAGGCAATCGGATTGAAATCGTCTCCAAAAATTACAAGTTGAAATTCCAGAGCATTAAACCGCTTCTCCCCAAGTTGAAATGGATCAAAAGTTCGAAATTTACATGTTCAGACTAATTTTCAAAATGTCCGCCACTACGCGTTACTATGTCAACCACACCCGACGCCATGATGTAGGTTACCCATGAACGCCTTCGGCCAAAAAAAACCGCGCGAGACCCGACGTGCACTCACACGCGCGTCAACATCGAGACTGTTCTATCTGCCCTTTTTTGTGTCCTATCGCAGTTTCCTTATATAGGAGTTGATCCCGTGATGACGTATTACTACCGTGTCCTTCCGCACTCCTAGACATACCCTACTGTTCGATCTAATAACTTTCTTAATACTAGGTTGATCTCAGCAAGTAAATGGTAAAAGTGATGGGTGTTACTAGGATGAAGTGTTTAGTGCCTGAATATTGTGTTAATTTTGCCTCTCTAAAAACTTGTCGACATGGTTGATTTTTGCAAGTCTTACAGCTTTAGTCAAAATTTTGTTATTTTTAAAATTGGTTGTAGTTATCAGTGTGAAAGTAAGCTTAAAATATTATTCTTGATTTTAGGTTCTTCCAAAATATCTACTTTGTTTAAATCAGATGAGTTATGGTAAGACCGTTACTTAATAACAATCGGTTGTGACCACGATTTAGTTTTCCTGGAATAACTCTGAAGTTTTATGGGTTATCGTGCCGGAAAAATTATACAAGTGTAGCCTGGATTTAACTGCTTCTTTTGAAGTTTATTTTATCTTTGTAAGTGCCATATCGGAGACACAATAAATTATTTAGTGATTTGCACGTGTGTTGGGTGTCAAGAAAAATAAGAAAATCTATAATATCGGTTCTATGGCTTTTTATAACTTGAAATAATTATGTAGGAAGCTAAAAGAATGGGTTTTTATGATAAACTAATTTTTATCCCGGAATCTAAGTAGGCTTTTAAGTAAAAAATTGCTAGAATTGGGTGTTCAATTTTTACGTGTTCATTTAATGTTTAAAAATACTTAAAGTGTTGAAAACCATCAGATTTAGGTGAATTTACTTCGCTTCCTATCTGCTTTAATTTATTCTCTACTTTATATTGTATGGCAGTGTTTAAAATCAGTGTTGAAGCATTTTATATGTGCAGTGCCTGCAACAAATTATTTCTTAATCGGATTAACATTCAACAGGTTAGTGAAATGTCTTAAAATGTGTTTAGAAAATTAATTATGGGTATAAACTGGTATTTACATGTCATTATTGCTCTCGAGATGTCTTTAAAGTGCTGGAATTTATTCCTGAAAGTTGGACAAATTAGTTGATTTACCGGCGTCTATTTACTCACTGATATTTCATATTCTCCAGACTGAAACTATTTAAAACCTATTAAAATTGAAAGATTATTTTATTTACTGCTTGTTTTTCTACTTTTAAAATCCTGAAACTACTTAAAAGACCAAAATTATGCATGTGAACTGTTTAAGAAAAATGAGTATTAAAAATCCCATATAATTGCTTCTTGTGGTTATTAGATGCTCTAAAACTATCAGAAATCTGTTAATTTATCTACTAGACTGTCTCAGGGATTATTATTGCTGCTTTTGGGGCCTCAACATGGTCATATTACATTACAATGAATTATTTTCATTTTTGCTTCAGACTGTTATTTTATCATCCAGCTTATTTCTTTGAAAGTCCTACTAAACTATATTTAAATGTTAAGTTATGGTTATGGTGCATCTAGGCCTGTGTAATATAGGTTCTTTATTGTCTTTACTGTCTGAAATTCACTTCGGAAATACTAAAACTGGAATATGTCAAAATTTTATGGGTTAGATTTTTCCTTTACTGAAATTACTTATTTATCTCCGAAATAATGTGTATTAAACATGATAAAAGGTTTATTTATGCATATTATTTGCAATTATTCAACTAACGTTTACTTCATTTACATCGGTTCTAAACATCTCGCCAACCAACGTTAGTATCTGTTATCGAAAGTTTATTCTTATGTGAAATAGCCTATTTCCTACTGAAATACCGTGGCTTTATTGCAATTTCTCATTTATTTATGCTGGTTATGTGTTATTTATTAACTTCGGTGTATGCAAAAGTGTTGTCAACTCGCTTTTAAGTGTGGTACCTGGTACTAAAACAAACCCTAAATTCGGTCGAAATCCTACTAATTATTGACAATAAAACGAGGGATACCTTACATGGGACATGTTAATCGGATGGATCCAACAACAACAGCAAACTGAAGGGTAAAAGACCAAGAGGCCAGCCCAGAAGGAGATGGATTGATCTCGTGAAACTGGGCCTACAGGATAAAGGTGCATCATGGTGTAGAATCCAAGAAGAGGAAACATACTTGGATAGACAAAGGTGGTGAGTGCTGTTACGCCTCAACTGGAGATGGATGATGAAGATGATGGTGGTGGTTTTGAATGGGGTCAGATTCTGCTTGAATACTGTTGTCAGTGACCATTCATTCTTATGGATAGTGGAGTCGTGGTCTAACCCATGTAGGAAACTGGGTAGTGGTTGTAGGTTAACTGTTGTAGTACATGGGAAGATCCGCAGGTTGTGTCTCTTGTCATTGGAAAGTTGTCTTCAGTGATGGGGTTGGTGGCAGCATAGTGTATATCTTGCAATGGAGCTATTGCAAGCGGAAAACATTGGAGCCGTTTGGTGGGAAAGGCAGTAGCGTGTTTGTGGATCAGAGGTTGGCTGATGTTAGTCCTGCTGAAACAATTTCTGGGAAACGCAGGGAGAATTTTTAGGAGAATGCATTTCATTTCGTGGAGAATAGATCTCAATTTTGGGCTGGATTGAAGGCAATTGTAACCTTGCTGAATAATTCTGTTGATGGATTCAAGGCCTGAGAAGTACTGCATGTCCAGTCTGTGCTGTGGTTGGTTTTTGGGGGTTTGGGATGGTGAATATGTTGAGCAGGTTGTGATGTGGCCCATGAAAGTTGTTTGTGAACTAAATCTGGTGGGTAGCTTTGGTATATCAGTGTTAGGGAGATTATGTTTGAATACCATATGAGTTACACACAAGAGCTCATAATACTACCCCAAATGCTAAGATAGTAGGGGAGGGAGCGTTTGGTAGTATACAGATGACAACTGTTAAAATGAAGATACATTTGGGTGTTGATGGATTTGGTGTGGATTTTTCAAGGGGGCACTATGAACAGTATACATCAAACAATTGAAGAATTTGTGATCACAAACACAGAAAAGAAGATGAACAAAATAACAAAATATTTCGATTTTGAATCTTATTCTTGAAAGTATACGAGACATTTGGCAAAGATGTCAGATGTGACCTCAATGATGTCTGCTTTTTTTCTTGTTTGTCAGTCCCAGCCACCATCATTTATGGTAAGTTGCTGAATTTTCCTATCCTTCCTTACTTTCACTGCCTTAAATTATTTTTCTTTCTCATAATTATGAGAGTAATATGAAAGAGTATTGGCATCGCATACAAGCATACAAACTTCCTATTAATAATACTATTGATATTCAAACAACAGTGAAGGCCAGGATATTTCTGGGATGTCATCCAAGCACTCACAGACTCCTGTTGAATAAGAAACAAAGTATTTCTTCTTTAAAGGCCAAAGGAACTGGAGCGTGGTTCTGATTACACTAATTCTACTCTACTGCTAGGTTCTGGAAAAGATATGTAGTTGTGTCACAATGAATCCCAACTTGTGATCCTCTACTCTGTGGATAGAAAATATTCATAACTTACTTTTAGAGAATTTGAAATTTTAGAAGGATTTGAACAAGGGTAGGCACTGTTCGTACCTGATTATAAAAATATGCCCATTTTCTTCCCATAATATGAGTGGATTGGATCTGAATGTAAATCTCTAAGTTTGGTTATTATTGGGTGGTTTCTGCACAGTTTTCTAGAGGCTTCTTGTAACATTTTATTTACATCTGAAAAATTTAAGCACCAGAAGCTATTTGGTTATTAGAAATTTGAGTGTTATTCACTGTTAGAGAATGAAGTCCTTTTCTAAGATTGTAGAGTTGAGATGATAGAAATAGTGGGCCTGGGTTTAAGAATTAACTCTGAAAGGAGTTCAACTGAGGATGAAGGGATTGCATTAAAGACCAAAATAATGAATGCTGGTAAAGAAACATTAGGCAAGACGCCCGAAAACCTCTCATCACAGAAGAATTTTGGAGTTGATGAATCAGAGGAGAAGGCACAAAAATGTTCATGATGAGACATGAAGAGAGCTATACAGACAATTTATAAACTAAATAATCAGGAAATGCAAAGAAGCAAAAGAAAAATTGCTGCAAGAAAAGTGTGAAGTAGTAGAAAAGGAAATGAACATAGATAAAGTCTATGAGTCTAACATCACATGCTTCAAAATTACTGACCAGAATAATATACAGAAGAATGGAAAGTGTAGCAAAAGGGATAGTAGGTGAAAATCAGTTTGAGTTTAGGAATAACTGATAATAATAGATTACAATGAAAGGAAAGAAATGCCACGAAGCAATATGTACATGAAAAGGACAGGTAAAATACACCCAACACTCACCAATGTTGAAGGGAGGAGGGCAGCAGCAACACAAAACAATACACAAACAAAGAAAATACAATATTTAGGGTGAAAACCCCTTTTTCAAGTTAACAGAGGTAGGTGGCTGGGCTTGCGCAAGACTTTTGTTCAACGCAGCCACTCATAGCACGCATTAGATTAGAATATATGAATCAGATAACCGAGGATGTTGGTTGTAAGTGGTATGTTGAGATGAAAAGGTTAACACAAGATAGGAAGGGATGGACGATTGCATCAAACCAGTCGAGAGACTGAAGACAAAAAAAAAAAAAAAAGGTTTGAGATGGCCATAAATCTATGGCGTCCTTAACCTATGATGTTCGTGATTGGTTTCTGAGATCATTTTACCTGTCAGCCTTGAATTCTCAGGCAACTACAATTCCAAATTAATCTTATTTGTAGATAATAAATAACTAAGTATTTCTACCATTGTTTTCTTAGACAGTCATCAATCAGGAGCTTTTTTGAAGTCATTGAGTTGAATTATATTATTTTAATTGCGATGGAGCACATGCTACTGTGGCAATTTCTGTGAGTAATATCTGGTCTCTGAGCCACCTTTGGATGATATTAATGAGGGGAAGTCCTTGTTTGTCGAAGTGCTCAGTCTTAGAGTCGGGGCGACGACCACAGTTCATGGACTCGACAATTACAGCGCTGTAAAAGCTTTAAGTACATCATAAAAATTGTAAATGTTCACAACAAGAAGATCCTGGGATCTATTGAAATGTTAAAGTGGACGATGATTATTATTATTAATTTTAATTGCGATGGAACTAACGCTCCGGTGGCAATTCCCCCAGTCATCCAACCACCCCCATTATATTATTATTATTATTTTATTTTTTAAATTTTATTTTATAACTGGAGTGTCAAACTCCTCCCCCACTCACTTTTCCAATTTAAAAATTTTAATTTTAAATTCCTTAAGCGTTTTTGGTAAATTATTCGTCACTTCACTCGGTAATTTGTTCCAATCCCTGACACCCTTACCAAAAAAGAAATTGCACTCCCTTATGTAAGAAATTGAGCGCCAACTTGTGGTCATGGACGCCATTTCTATTGACCAATATCCCTCCAAGCCGCATTCTGTAAATTCTGTCGTTCTTGTTTTTCCGCTCCTGAGTTCTTCGGAGATTATTGATCCTTTTTAGGGATTACTTGAGATCGCGATTTCGCCAGGAGTTGGCATCATAATACTGCAGTAGTCAAATGCAAGTTTCTGCCAGAAATTCTTTCCGAAGCACATTTAACGTTTTCATGCAGGTCCAGGCTGCATTAAAACCTAATTTTTGCTTGAGAATAATGTTCCAGGTTCCATTAAAACAGAATTACTGCTTGAAAATAATATGTCTTGCAACTGAATACAGCAGTATTCCAACGATATTACTGCATGTTATTGTAGTGGAATCGCGATCTCCGGTAGACCCCCTTTTTTAACTTATGGCTTTACGCCTCGTCGAAGTCGAGGTCATTAATGGCGGGATGGGACTGGAGACAAGGAACGGGAAAGAAATCGGCCATGAACTTTTGCAGGAAGTATCCCGGCATTCGCCTGGAATGATTTGAGAAAATACGGAAAACCCAAATCTGGATGCTCGGACGGAGATTCGAACCGGCGTCCTCCCGAATACGAGGCCAGAGCGTTAACCGCTCACCCACCACGCTCGGTGTTATAGATCGTAAAGAGGTGCGCTCGAGAGCAAAAATAGAATATAGCAAACCAATAATTTTATGATTTATCTGACTGCTTTCCTCATGTATCCACTGTGGCGCGTTTTACTTGCGTCTGTAAATGCAGCGTGGTCAAAAAATCACTGATCGGCGGGTAATGCCAGTGTTGGGAACGCTGCACTAACGAAATAAATACAAAACAAAATCTAGTAAAAGTAGTGCCGTTTCTGAATTATCCCCAGCTAAAGTTGGCCAATAAGAGCGCTGCGCGGGCGAATTCAAACAGCTTTCCACAGGCGATGTTGCCAAGCGTACTCGAGGCACGGGACCGCCAAAGAAAGCGAAAAGAAAAACTCTCTTTGGAAGCGGGGATCGAACTCGCAACCTTCAGTTTGAGAGTTTGGCGTCTTACCGACTACGCTGCCAAGGCACTACAATTTCTTTGTTTTTAGAAGCCATTAGGGCGGGTTGTTTGTTAGTAATCGGAATTAATCGGTAATCCGCGACATTTTCCGGGAAGTCGGCGGTGGGGCTAAAGGACCATGACAGAAGAAGTCTCGCAGTCGAACGCATCTTATCGATAAAGACAGTGTTATCATGCGACGTCATCAATTTTCGTTTGAGGAGTACGCCGAAATGCATTTAGCGTATGGCGCTGCTGGACGAAACAGGGCTGAAGCAGTTAGGATTTCCTACCCGTGTGATTCCATCGGCCAACACCTTTGTATTGGTTGACAGAAGGTTGAGGGAGACGAAGTGTTGCTGTCCACAGGCTGACGCCGGACGAAATCGGTTCGTGCGGAGTGTAGGATTTGAAGACAATGTTCTGGAAATGATAGCTGATAATCCGTGGGTCATTGTCAACATATTTCAGGTACGTCCAATCTAAGTGATCTCTCAAATTCTCCGTGTAAATGCAGCCTTTCAATAGGGTCATTTTTGTAGTATTTTTTAATTATGAGGCCTCACATGCCACTGTTTTGGACGTCCTTCACGACGATGGGTTACATCCCTTTCACTTTCAAAAGGTCCAAGATTTGGAGGAAGACGATTTTCCACATAGAGTTCAGTTTTCACAGTGGTAGCTGCAGGAATGTAACGATTATACAAACTTTGAAAGGAAGGCGCTGTGGACGGATGAGGCGTGCTTTACCAGGGAGGGGTGTTTTAATAGCCGAAACAGACACATTTGGGATGCCGAAAATCCGCATGAAATTTTTGTCAAGTCATACCAACACAAATTTAGTGTCAACATTTGGGCGGGTATTTTGGGCGAATTTATACTAGGCCCTGTTCTACTTCCGCAACGTTTGAATGGCGCTTCTTATTTAGCATTTCATGAAAACGTCCTTCCGTTGTATTTAGAAGACGCACATTTGGCAATTCGTAATGACATGTGGTTTCAACATGACGCCACGCCGCCGCATTTTGCAGTACCGGTACGTCAACACTTAGATGTATTGTATCCTAACAGGTGGATTGGTCGAGGAGGCCCACTTCACTGGGCAGCACGGTCACCAGACTACAACCCATTGGGTTTTTATCTCTGGGGGAACTGTCAAGGCCATGTGACTGAAGTTGAAACAGAATAACAACTTTTGGCTAGGATAATTATAGCTTTTGAGGAAATTGGAGAAAGTTACAATTGTGGAAGACTCGCATATTCAGTAACTCAGCGTTGTCGTGTCAGTATTGCATTTGACGGAGGACATTTTGAGCAGTTGCTGTAAAATGTAAGGGACCGTATTTTTTGTTATTGTTGTTTATTGGGATACATTTTTAGTAAAAACAAGATTTTTCAGAGATTTTTTATTTTACGGTTACTGTCCCGGGTTGACGCTTATTGTAAGTAAATCCGTGTTGGGTTTCAATGTTGCGACAGATAACGTCAAGTTGAAAATGAAATTACTGTACAGTTTTGTATCAGTGACAAAAGGGCTTTCAATAAATAATAGCTTGTTTACCTCCTGCGGTTTGCCGCACGTTAGCGAGTTGATACACTTTACCAAAATGTTTACAACTTGTTTCAATAAGAACAGAACGTGCTGGGTGAACGGCTAACGTTCTGGCCTCGCATTGGGGAGGACGCGGGTTCGAATCCACGTCCGGGCATCCAGATTTGGGTTTTCCATTGTTTCCCCCAAATCACTCGAGGCGAATGTCGGGATGCTTCCTTCAAAAAGCGATGGCCGAATTCCTTCCCGTTCCTTATCCCCAGTCCAATACCGCCTCTAATGAACTTAGCCATCGACGAGGCGTAAAGCAATAACTAAAAAAAAAAGGATCTCTTTGCAGCCGAGAAAGTTAAGTTACAAACGGTGGTAATGGGTTTATTGATTTTCTTTTTCCAAAAGTTTATTTTTTGTTTTGTTTTATTGTTGCAAAATAGTAGCATGGATAATCACATTAATCAATAAAAATGTTGTGATTGAAATCTAGTGAAATACGATTAGGCCTACATGGAATAAAAGAAGCTTCTTAGTAACGAATAAGTTCATTTTGTAGACTTCTATTTGAGCCAGTAACTGAACGATTTTTGTACAAAAATTAAGGATTAATGTAGCAAGCAGATTAACTAATTCAAAACCAATTCCCATACAAAATTACTTTAGCCCCACCAACGACTTCCCGAAAAATGTCGTGGATTACCGATTAATACCGATTACTAACAAACAATCCGCCCTAATGGCTTCTAAAAACAAAGAAATTGTAGTGCCTTGGCAGCGTAGTCGGTGAGACGCCAAACTCTCAAACTGAAGGTTGCGGGTTCGATCCCCGCTTCCGAAGAGAGTTTTTCTTTTCGCTATCTTTGACAGTCCCATGCCTCGAGTACGCTTGGCAACACCACCTGTGGAAGGCTGTTTGAATTTGCCCGCGCAGCGCTCTTATTGGCCAACTTTAGCTGGGGATAATTCAGAAACGGTACGACTTTTACTAGATATTTTTTTTTTTTGTATTTATTTCGTTAGTGCAACGTCCTCAACACTGCCATCACCCGCCGATCAGTGAATTTCTGACTATCCTGTATAAATCTATATTACCTCGGGTAATGTAGTAATTGTAACATACACTGTATTGTGAACTCGAAAGTATTTTCTCTATTTTTTGTTTTGTTTTAAGAAACATAATAAAACTGCATTTAATGGCCCCACAGCCAACCCTAGGCAACTGTAACCTTCAGTGTAGTGAGCACCAACACATCACTACGGCAAACATTCAAAACAACTGGTGCTCGTGACCAGCTTACGGGACCATTGCGCTAGTCCGCCGTCCGGGGTCACAGATTAAACATTGTGCTCGGAACACAGATTGTAATGACTGTTGTGGCATCGGTCAGCGGAAGGCGCCGGTAGGTCACGTGACTAGTGATAAGGATACTGGTCGGGGGCACTGTACTGCACAGTAGAGACGCCATGTCCAGCGAGAGGGCTCCATTGCTGGGCCATCACACAGACCAAGGTGAGACAGTAGTTCCAGAAGCCATTGCAATGATAATAAAATACTTCTCCAATACGTATTTTCGCTTCCGTCCATGAAATTATAAGCCAAAACTAGCCCGTTCCCTGAAAGCAATGTTAGATATTTTGCAAAAATTTCTTCATCCAACATCTGATGAAACGTCCGCATTTAACTATTTTTTTTTCTTATCAGCGAGCACTATATAACTGTATGAAACAGGTGGTGGCGAACTTCTGCTTAGGCAAAATAGGTAGCTATCTACAGGCCTAACCTCGTTCCCAGCCTGGGAACGATATGGTACACACTTTGACAGTAAATTGGCCGCCGCTGAAAACTTCTATCACTCTTATTGCGTTACTATTTCTAAGGATGACATTGATGTCATATCTTGCAAAACAAGAGTGATAGAAGTTTTCAGCGGCGGCCAAATTTATTGTCAAAGTGTTTACATACTGAGGGCTCAAGACACGAAAAAAAGGTCAATTATTCTAGAGAAATAGATCATGATGTTGACATTATTTGTTCTATACAGTGTGGAATATCAAGGTATGCGAGACGGGATACAGAACTTAGACTCCTTCTATCCGGAAAATTTTGTGAGTGTTTTATAAAACGAGTGTTAATACCAGTGAGTTCATTTCTTGCTATGGTTTATCGTCACTGGAGATATACACGTGTATCACAGAAAAGGCTTTTTGGACATTTACTCAAATGTGGCAATAGCACTCCGGATACTCTGACGTACACGAGTGTCAAACTGTTTGGCAGACCGTTCTGAAGAGAGTGAACAATTATTCAGATCTACCACGGAATGAGATAAATTCACTCTGTGTTGTAGCGTCAGAAATAAGTCAGTCTGTGAATCATAGTGAAGTTATCCGTTCCTCTGCACAGAATAAAGTTACAAATATAAAAATTATAATGTGAAGAAGAACTGTAGACGTCTTAGTTTGTTAATTACTTAAATAAAAAATAATCAAAGATTTTTTGTTTTGTTTTTTGTTTTGCAATATCACCAAAAAGGGACTGCTTAGAAGCCCCGAGTTTCATATTTTCGGCACTGAAAACAGGGTTATAATGAAGTATCGTATTTTATTTTCGGTCGGTATGCTTTACCCTAACCACGAGTAAAACAGAAAACCTTTATTTCTGGTAAAATGTACAATTAATGGAATGGAATGCTCTTGAGCGTAATTAATTATCATGATATATTAGTGTTTATAACAAAACCAAACTAAACTTACTATTGAATAGATTTTATCCTATGAAGACGGAATAAGTCACTGATCCACTACACAGCACACATAAATGCTTGAAAAGACGCGCGATAATTTAAAATAATTGTTTCCTGCTTGCTTCTGTTCCCGATATTTCAGCTTTCACCGAAAGAAAAATGAATACAAAATGACGGGAAAACAGAAACAAAGCGTCCTTAAATTTAATTAAAAATTAGTTGTTTATTTTTTTATAAATTTAGACTTGGCATGTGGCACCAGTTATTACAATTTCGAAGAAAACCAGGAAATCAAAAATTAATAGCTTTTTTCGTAAGCGTGAAAACATATGTATTTAAGGCAAAAAAATACTCTTTTTAATATATTTATTTTACCCTTCTAAAGGCTAATATACTTTTTTTTTAAAATAAAATGACATGGTTGTGAGTAAACTAAAAATGTTATTCTGCCACACAAGATGATATTGTAAGCATTAACTTGCATCAACAGAACTTGTCATGATTATTGGAACAACTTGAGTAGCCTAATCGAATTAAAAGCAAAATACTTAAGTAATTTTAGCAAAATTTTTAACTAGGCGTATATACACGAAAGTTTATTAAGCTTCAGACTTGAGAAAAACTGCAGAACACAAATTTTCAATAAAATGTCATCAATGTTATTCTCAAGAAAAATCATCATAACAAGCCGTAAACTACAATATAAATTCCTACCCAGTCAATTGTTGCGTTATTTTTCTTTATTAGACGCCTGATATTGCCAGATTCTATGAAAATTAGACATCAGCAGGCCGGCTAAATAAATATCTAGTTAAAGTACAGACACAGGTCTCACATTAGTGCAACTATACAGACTGGAGTAAGCCGAATAATTCTTAATCTATCGTCCGCTTTAATAGAAAACAGTCTGGATACAGATGAAAGCAGAAAAAGCGTGTCCGTAAAATAGTAAATATAAAAATTGTTACGCGTTGTAGAAAGAAATACTATTACTTCCGCTTCCTGTTGACCTGGTAGAGGACTAAAGGTTCTATTTCGTTTTTACTGATATCAAAAAATATCGTGTTTTCTTTATCAATTTAAGAATAATCGCTGGCATCTGGTGCCTATTAAAACGAATTGGTAATAATTTATTTTTTTCCACTCCTCTAGAGCTATTTAGCCAATTTAGGCCAGTCATATCAGCGTTGAACCTTAATGTCCCATTTTACCTAAGTATCATTTCAGTGTTTTAAGTCGTGAGGATAATTTGTAAAAGGTTTTCTTACTAATTTTCTAGCCGTTCAGTCCATATTCAATAAACAAATTACTAATGTGAAATATTTATTCTCTCTATTTTTTTATTTTTTATTTTTATTTTTTATTTTTTTGTTGGTTGCTAATTTTTTGTTACAATTTCTTAACAGTACCTTGGAAGCAAGTTTTGTAACAGTGGAGCGCTTTAGAGATCATTATAACCATATTACTTTACGACTTTCTTGGAAGTTCAGTTGTTTTCAGAAATCTCGTTGGTAAGAAAAGGTTAAATACGATTATAAAAAGGGGGGGGGGGTTAGAATTGCTTGTTGAAAGCTTGAAGTTTATTATATATCTTGGCGTAACGTTTGATAACAAACTCAGTTGGGCAGAGCACATTGGGAAGGTGGTAGGAGAAGGTTACAAAATCCTTCATTTACTGGAGAGGGTGATGAGAGGATGTACCAGAGAAGTTAGGGAGTTGGGTTACAAAACTTTGGTCAGACCATTGGTTGAATATGGTGGTGTAGTTTGGGACCCACTTTTTGGTTATCAAATACAGGAGGTGTGGAAAGAAGAGCAGCTAGATTTGTTTGTGGAAATTATCGCAGGACACAGTCGGTAACTGATTTGATAAAGGAACAGGATTGGGACTCGTTTGAGGGAAGGAGGAGGGTGAAGAGATTGCTGGGAACGTACAGGGCACATGCAGATGATGATGCTTGGAGGGATATTGGTAAAAGATGTAGGAATAATGCATGAAAGTGGAAACGTCATCTTAATGAGCCATCACTTCCAACATTTTTAAAGCAGTTACAATTAACTGTAAATCCTGATTAGAGGACAAAACTTACTAAAGCCACTTGTTTCATTCACTACACTGGTTTGATTTAACCTAAGTAAATGTGAAAGTCACAATAGGAACACTACGCATTACTCTAAACCCCCCATGCTGGATGCAGGACAAGACGCGTCGACTCTGGAACGCTAGTCACTACGCCTACACGCATGATGGCGATATGATTTAAAGGAGGCTTATAGCTGCATCCACAGCGTCATTGCGAGACGATACACGCACTTTTAACTTCCGTTATTACACAGAGCTTGAAATGATGTATTGTCCTTTGCTCTTTTTCACGTAGTCGTTCAGCAGTGCTTCATATTTTCCCCAGCATTTATCAGTATTTCGATACTCATAATTGTAAACGATCTTAGACTGTCTAGCCGAGGAATTCTCGACCTTTTAGGAAACTTAGGGTTTGTGACCCTCCACTCTGGATTATTGTTTGAGGATACGACTTCCCGTTCCATAATATTATATTGCAATAAAGTAAAAAAAAAGTGTCATTTAGGTTAAGAAACCAACTTAGAATTTGAGGTTTCATTAAATATATTAGTGATAAACTACAATTTTATTATTTGTTATTTTACTCGAACAATTATTTTTACTGAGTCTATATATGTTTCACTCCTTAACAAGGCCATGCCTCTCCCCTGTCTAGGCAACGATTATTCCACTTCAGGAACCCAGATCGTTGACGATAACGTGAATTCATCTACAGGATGATCAAAACGTTGCTGGGTACGAATTATTTGAAAATTTCGAAATCATCCAAACTTACAGATTTTAATTTTTCGGAATCAAAAATATTTTCCGTGTGCTGCAAGTAGTCTCAGGGCCACAATCAGAAAGTGCATAAATTGTAACGCGACATCAGCATGTTTGATCTTCGGAAAAAAGAAGAAATTTTCACATGTTTTGATGCTCTATCAGTAAGGAGATGTTGGTGCACATTCACATATCCCAACCGTCTCAGCGGTACATAAGAAATAAGGTAATGCGACTACATTAAAGTCGATTCGTGTCTGCTCGAATCATAAAAAGCTGGAGCAATTTTGGAGTCAGTCGGCAAGAACAGAACACAAGTGACGGAATCAGGCTTCACGTTCTTTCTTATTTCATCCTCTTACCTAACACGAACATTTAATACAGTCAGCTACACACATTTTTTTTGAAAAAGAACTCCGAGCATAGGGTCTTGCCACTTTCCCCCTTTAACATCAACTTACAACAGTATAACAGCAGTTTTTCCTCTCCGAGTTTACAACAGTTCATCGAAAAAATTGAAGTGTCCCAGTAAGTTTAACGAAGAGAACTATGCTATGAATATCTTGTCAATCAAATATTTTCAAATCAAAAGGTTCATATGCAGTTCTGTAAATGTTTTTACACTATTCACTGAGCGTAACTGTCCGCTGCATCATAAATACAATTCATTGCTATAATTAACGCTTCCCTTCGGATTTGTCCGACGATTTTAGTAGCGCATCCAAATTAATGCCGGCGAATAATTTATTTACCTGGTGTTCTTTCAATTTAACTATCGTTTTTGAAAAGGATGAATTTCTGAGAAAATCTTAAAAGCGTCTAGTGGAAACAATTACCTCTAAGTAGGAATCTTGCCTATAATATCAGGATGGGTTATATATAAACGAACAAGTTGCCAGAACTTCTTTGACATCATCATTTCGATGACTAGCCAAACAACTATCTTATAAAGACTCGACCCGACGATAATTCGATGTGTTTCAGGCATTTTGCTGTAAAGGGAGTTTACAACGAAAGAAATATTACGAGATGTTGGCGTTAGCAGGGGCAGCTAATCCAACAACATTATTTCAGTGGTTCAGTGGTTACATACCTGTAAGGCGTACCTGGTAACGCTGGTGCTTCTAACACGTCGCGTAGCGTGGGAGCGTTTCCCTCCCGCCAATGTTTTTTTTTCTGTTTCAACATGATTAAAACTGTACGGTTTCTCAGTGAGCTTTCGAAACTAATATTAGTATGTAGCGTATGTTGCCATACCGATATTAACAGACGAATGTCATCCATCATCTTGTTGTTTGCGTTATTTCGTAAGTGTACACGTCAGTTTTCCCATATTACCAATTTGCTTTTATTACATTTCCTAATCCTCGTTATCTCGTTGCGTTGTAAACATCAATTCACTATTTTCTATATATACATCAGCACTTTGAAAATATAAGGATTATTCGAATTTAAATTATAATTTGAGTTTAACGCTTACAAAAAAAAAAAAAAAAAAAACATAAACCCACCAGTGCGAACTGCCCGCATTTAAATGCCACCACGTTGGATCTGGGACGGCCCAGGTTCCACGCATCGACGGTATTGATTGCGGTTTTTAAGCGGTTTCCCGCAATAATTTCACAAACAAAAGTACAATTATCAAACAGAACACAAGTTATACGTTTCGCGGACAAAAGGCGACACTTAGCTCCCCGCCTTCCAATAGGATCACCAATTCGTCATTGAAGTAGGCGTGGTAATTAAAAGCTTCACATCTTTAAGAGTTCATGAGATATCCATGACACAAGGGAAGTCGCATTTTTCGCGACTGAAATTGGCTGAAAAAAAAAAAAGAAACCTCTGCAGTTGGTTGAACTGCAATGAGGCACAGGAGCAAATACTAGATGTTAGCTGTTGAGCAGTTAGCATGTTACTGTTCTTTGATGGGTGTTCGTGGAAGAAAGTTTTTGTTGTTGTTGTTTTTGTTGTTGTTTTGTTGTTTTTGTTGTTGTTGTTGTTTTGTTGTTGTTGTTTGTTGTTGTTGTTGTTTTTGTTGTTGTTGTTTTTTGTTGTTGTTGTTTTTTGTTGATGTTTTTTGTTTTTTTTTTTTTTTGTTTTTTTTGCTAATTTTACAAAACATAAGTTGAAACCATCAGAAATTTGTTAGAAACTTAGAATTCAGTTTGTTGAGGAGATGCTTCCAGACATAAGCGTCTATTTATACATAGTTAGGTTCACAACATGGTCGAAAACTTGTCTACATCGAAATGTACTCTAGCTAAAACAGTTTTTTCCTTGTAAGGTACTATGAAAATGACACCAGTGAACTGAAATGTAAGGAAACTATACTGAAAACCAGTAGTATCTAAATTAAAATTTGTAAGCCACTTGCAGAAATACTGACTTATTGAACATCATTTATTTGTTCCCACGCTACAGAGTCTTCTGTGTGGCACCGGTTTCCCTGCTCTTATCTGTATTATCTTTACGAGCCAAATAAATCGATAGATGGGGTAATACGCTGCAGTCAATGCTGAATTCTATCATCGCTTATCAATTAACTTGTTTACTTGGAAATTTCTCTTTCGGACATCCAAACCTTCCCTATTTAGTCGTTGTTCTAAATTTGAAATATTCACATCCAAAGGTTAGGAAGTATATAATGAGCCTTGTTTTATTCTTATTAAAATAGCAACGCCATCTCTGATACAATGTATGTCATTCATAAGCCCAACTCTTTTCTTTAAACTGTCAAATGGCGTGGTGGGAAATCTACGTCTAGTACTATCTGCTCCTTCATGATATTGTACCGCGAAATATCTGAGCTGAAAATTTTGTCATAAATTACCAAACTATTCCTCCTGTGATTAGTTTTTGCTACCCAAACTAAATGGTGTTTGATATGGCGTATCCCTGCTTCCGTTATTACATCATTTTCTTGCTAATTATGTAATTGAATTGTTAATTGACAAGCTATAATTTATATAGATACTTGAAAAATATCACTACCAAAGGCCAATAAATAAATAATGCATTATCTATGCATTATTTAACTGACGTAGATTATTCCATAAACAAAAATGTATTAACTACAATGCTTATAATGTGTCCTATTCATAATCCCAAAACCTTATCTTCAGATATGTGACCTGATCATGTTTGTTCTTCATACAAATCCACAGTATTCATCCGATTTCGATGAAAGTTTGCACACTTATCCTTTGAAACAAGGAGAAAAGTACTGTCTACATTTGGTTAAAAAATTTCATGTATAAATGATACATGTTGTCTTATAATTTCGAAAAATTACGGAACAACGCGTAGGATGTGTAGGTCTCTGTACTGCCTTACCATATAGCGGTCTGGTATCTCAATGGTTACTGCTGTTTGGATCGTGGTCTCCGGTTCAAATCTCCATTGAGACAAAGATTTTTAAAAATTATTTTTTATCGTAAGAGTCACGCCTGGACCGTCGGTTATTCGGATTGAATGTTAAACTGTAGATGTTACAAATTTAGGGATTCAATGCGAAGCAAATCGTAGGTAGTCTTGCAATGCTGTAGGTGTACACTTTTTTACGTTATGATGATCCCTCAGAGGTTGTTCGCAGTTAGTGTCCATGTGTGATCTGCAGTAATAATACTATAAATGCGGAAGTTTAGTCTGTATTTTTTACGTTTTGATGACTAAATGGTTATACCGATATTGATGGAATTTCACAAGAAAATCTGTAGGAAGGGCACAGGAAATTTTTTTCCGTTATTATTAACAGTTGTAGTCACGAAATTTTGAGAACTTATCGAATGGTGATAGAAATATGTTGGAAATTGATTCTCTTCGAGAGAGAGGTTCGACGGTAGAATGATATAGTGATAGCTTTCCTGTCACATTATGCCGACTCGGTGTTGTTTGGGACCAATCCTTCGTTACCAACAACTTTCTATATTCAATTCTGGCAAAGAAATTCTTAATCCACGCGTACGAAGACGCGGGTATCAGCTAGTTACAGGATATAATACCGTCTCTCTTAGCCGATTTCAAACTATTATTTCATTTTCAGTTATATCAGAGACCCGTTAAGTACAGAAACCTATACATTTCATACGTTGTAACGTTTCGTACACAATTCAGGCACGCGTGCGACGTTCTACGAATCGCTTCGTATACATTTCACGCATTTGAGCAACTATTCGTGCATGACCCAAGTATGTCTCGCAGTGAGAAGGGTTCTTCATTGAATTCTGTGCCCTTAGGAACACCTGGATTACAAAAAGTAATTTCAGATAACGTTTCATACATGTTTCCACCACATGGATATGATTCTTCCATGTATCATGTAAGACAAGCAATGTGGTGTTCACACTTATGCTTGAGAATGGCTCACAAATGCTCCTAGTACACTTGCTCTTAAATGGTTCATGCATGCTTGGGAACCAATAGAACTTGTTTTCTTTTTTGTTGAACTTTTAATGGCTTTAGGTCTTATTGACCTCGAGATAATTAGATTCGGGCAAGAACTTGAGACAAGGAATGGGAAGGAATTCAGTCATTTTGAAGGAACTATCCTAGCATTCGCCTGGAGTGATTTGGGGAAACCATGGAAAACACAGTTCTGAATGGCCGACGGGGATACGAACCCGCGTTCTCTCGAATGCCAGGTCAGAACGTCACAGTTCACCTACCACACTCGGTAATACGCTTGCGAATGGTTCATTCGTGGTCCGAGTACGTTTTAGAATGACTCTTAAATGTTTGTTACTGATCGGAAAGTTTTCCGCATCCTTCAAATGTTTTTTTTGAAATGATTGATACATTCGGTAACTGTTCTTACAAAACCCTGTAACCCTTATTGCAAGCTTCACGACCACTTTAAAACGTTTAGTACACAATACACATACGACTGATTCAGGTAGGCTTGAAAACGGTTCTTACACTTTTCTGTTAAACTTGAAATTGTCTATTTCAGTTTCATTTAAGCTTGGAAGGCTTAGCGAAAGCTTCTACTTCACCAAAAACTAAATTATATAGCCTCTCAACAACTGCATCAAAGTCTTAAGTCCTTCATAGAATCATTAAAATCACAGAACGGACCTTTATTTTGTTACATTTGCTGAACAGGGATTAGGTTCTGTAAGTAAATATTTATGTGAGAAATAGAAGTCATTAAAGGAAGCTCCCGAGGATGTTGTGGCAACATTATGGGAGGATACTCGTTAAAAAATGGGGATCTGAATTTAAACGGAGGAGAACCAGCACTGAATATGATCTGGGGAAATAAAGGCCATTAGACGCAATAATCCAGCCAAATGTGCACACAGGTAGTGATGACAGACGAAGGATTCACCAGAATGAAGAGATTTAATATTATGTTCTCTGTTAATCAGCCGACAGAACAAAGTATTAACACGAGATTTCGGCGATCTAAAACTCCGTCGCCATCTTCTGGTGACGGTTAACATTTTAGCAGATTGAGGAGATAGACGTCATCACAACGAATTCTTTCATTTTCATGGCTGCACTCTGTACTTACACTAAGACTGTAATCAGGAAGAATTCTGTACACTACAGATAGTTTTGAAAAATGAGTTGGAAACAAGCTACAGAAAAGGACTCTACTATTTTTTAAATTTGTATCTGTCTAGGTTTTGATGAACGAGGTTCACGAAAAAACTATTTGTCAGATTTATAGTGGGTTTCATTTAATGTACAGCCTATGGAGTAGCGCGTAAAATACGGTATGTTTCATTTACATCTGAGGTCGAAAAATGAGAAATAAAAAAAAAATTACTGTCAGATTTTCGTTAAACATGATTTACGCGAAAAATTTTGTTCTGATTTTGATGAGATTTCGTTTAATGTACAGCCCTTGGTCTTGTGGGTAAAATAGGCTATGTTTCTTTGGATCTCGGGTCGAGAAGGGATAAGTTTAAAAAAAATAATTGTCTGTTTTTCGTCGAACGCGACTCATGAAAATCAACTGTTCGGATTTCGATGGAGTTTCGTTTAATGTATAGGCCGCGTTCCTGCAGGTAAAACAGGATACGTTTCATTCGGATTTGAGGTCAAAAATGAGAAATTCAGGATAATTTTTCGTTGAATGCGAGTCGTACAAAAACTTCTGGTCGGATTTCGATTTCATTAATGTATAACTTGAGATCCCGTTATTAAAATACAATGTGTTTTATTTTGATATAATGTTGTGAAGCTGCTAATTTTTCCGCAAATGCAATTTACGAAAAAAAAAAAACTACTGGTCGGATTTTGATTGAGTTTTGATTACTGTACAGCTCGTGGTTCCGAAGCTAAAATAAGGTATGTTGATTCTTGGATTTCCGGGTGGCGCCACGTCATATTTCTTGTAGCCGACGTTTCGACCCTCATTCTGTGGTCTTCTTCGTTCGTGTAAAAAGATTTCGCATTCAGTGAGCTACGGCGACCGTGGATCATGTAGTTGTTGACCATGCTGGTTTAAGAGAGTAGTGTGTACAATAACACACCACGCGAAACCAGTCGCGGGCAACTGCTAGTTCATGAATGTGTTTCAACTGGTAATGCAACCTCACTTTTCACTCCATCTGACCCCTTCAGACTTACATTTATTTTTAACCTTTAAAAAATATCTCTGACTCCTATTTCAAGCACCTCATTGTTTACCTTCTTCAAAAATCATTATATGAGAATGGGATAAAAGTATTTTAGTATTGGAGCTCAGAAGGAACTACGTTGAAAAACAGGCCACATCTTTAACTCGTACGCATCAATGTCAGGCCACTAATTTAGTAGATGAGCCTTATAGTTTCCAAAATTTTGTGAACGGTTAATCTTCACTTGCAACTAAGCTTCATGCATTCCTTCTGTTTCAGTCTACTAAAAATTCCGTGTGGTCCTAATGACCTAGAAACAGGGTTTCTATCGGTTGCTCATTCCGCCCCTTTCGTAGCTCCTTAACCTAACCCGGCAATCCTACCGGATATAGGGGACAGTTTAACGTAGAATCCGAACCACAGAAGCGTTATGGCGTACTTCACATTACGCAGAAGGCTGTGCCTGAGGTGAAGGTCGGGTTAAGTGCCAGTGAAAATTAAGGATTCGAAGCGGGGACCTTTCGATCTACACAGTCAGACGCCTTAACCACAGAGCCACCAGACCGCTCGTTTCAGTATAATACTTGTAGAATACTTAGGCTTCCAGACTTTTTATGCAATATTAATAAACAGTTCAAAGTGTTTTGCCTGTATCTCTTTACGCTTTGTCTTCAGTCAGTCAGTGACAATATCGTGACAGTTTATTTCGTAAACACTTATTGCCGCGAGGATATGACTATGAAATGATTTATCTGACATACTTCTGACTGAGATTGATGTCTACTGGACGATTTAGATAGTAATGCTTAATTAAAGACCTTGTTGTTGATGTCATGGAATAATAGCTGTCGGTACTTCATGTTGATTGCTGCTGATAAGATTACTCTTTAATTTTCTCCTTCTTTTTCACCTTATCTCGAAAGGTAAAGGAAAAGATTTGTTCAATAGGTGAGGAGTTCTTTGAAGAACAAGTATATACGACCCAGCGAAAGCTGATCGAACAAGTATTCATATAAGTATCCGCCGGTCATAGCGGTGTTATAATGGTTGGTTTTAATCAATTAGTATGAAAAATAAAAAAATTAATCTTTAATGGATTAGCATTGCAAAGAAATGCTGAAAAATATGAATACCATATAGGTGTCCTATTTTTCCGTGAAATATTTTTGAGAACATGATAAATAATTCATATCTGCTAAAACTAAAAATACATTGGAGGGAGCGACCGAAAATTTACTCCTTTTCACGTTACCCAAAACATAAATCAAAAATGGCTACACAGATTCATTTCATATTTTACATATAGATGTATAGATCTGGACTTGTGGCGAAATTAGCGATGGGGGTTGAAAATGGCCAAAAGGTTTTTTTTATTTAGAATATGTAAAAAAAATTCTACAGAGATTGAATTGAAGAATAACATGATTGTATTCCACTTTTACCCTCAATGACCTCTCACATTGGCAGAATGGCAAAAACTGACAATTTTGTGTCAGTTTGTACGGAAATGAAAAGACATCTCGAAAAATGAAGCAAAAGCCTTTGAATACATCCCAAGTTCAAGCCTTGGACCGAGCGTAGTGGATTAGTGGTTAACGTTCTGGCCTTGCAGGCCTCGAGACTACGCGGGTTCGAATCCCTGTCCGGGCATCCAGATTTGGGTTTTCCATGGTTTTCCCAAATCACTCCAGGTGAATGCCGGGATGGTTCCTTCAAAAGGCTATGGCCGTATTCCTTCCCCTTTCTTGCTCCCCATCCTTTTCCGCCTCTAATGACCTCAACGTCGACGGGGAGTCAAGTAATAACCAAAGAAAGAAAATTATGCCCTGGACCTTGGGTATCATTCGTCCTGATTATGGTTTTTATTCATTTAAATTCAAATTTAATTTCTCAATACAATTTTTATGATAAATAATACGGAATGAAAATCAAATAAATCCGCGAAGTGTTATTAAATTCTACAGTTCAGTAAATTGTCTGATTTAAAAAACTCAAAACTTTGTTTTCAGCGAGTAATTAATTAATTTATAAGCCACTAGCTTCCTCTCCCCCCCTCCCCCCACCTCCTGGGTGGCATTAAGCTCAATCTTTTTCGGAAAGTACCTGAACATTTATATTTGTAGAGAACTAGACAAAGAACATTGTAACGAGTGAGATGGATTTTTAAAAGTGGGATAAATTTTTATTGAAGAGATAACTTCTACAAAATTCTTAGCGTTTACCGTCAACAGCGTGGATGACGAGGCTGGTTGTAATTTTCTTTATTGTGCAGTTTTGAGATTTATGGGACAGATAGACCAGAAATCAGAAGCAAGAGATGAAATATTAACAGCAGAAATCGCAATCGGGAAGGATGCACAAACAATTTTTCAATAATTTATATCTGAAGAAGCAATCCAGATTCAACGTCAACCAATAACCACTCTATAAATCGAAACCACGCAGCCGATCACAGTGTCGAATAGGCATCGAGCGAGCATAGTGACTATGAATAATCGGATGCTTAGACACATGAGATCGTTGAATGTGAATTCGCGCTGGCACCGACATTTCGACCTGGGGACCAGATGCCACGCCACAAGATTGTGTCGGTGGTGAAAGATACTACACGAACCCCAGATGGTATTCGGATAATTGTCTCCTTACTTGACACTTGTGGCATTTTCTCTTTCGATGGCCGACATACAATTAGTAGCCAATGATTTGGAAGTCGATGACTCTTGCAGGCAACGACAAGGCCGGGCTTCTACGACCAGCCACGCTGTTAGAAGTCGAGAGCCAAGTTGCTCAATACTGCATTGCAGCTTCAAGTTCTCGTAGCGTGTTCCCAAGAACACTGCTGGATGGTGTGTTTCGCTGGAATTACATCAGATCCTGCCGCTGGTGTATTTTCTTTCCCTCAAGAAGGAAGTTGAAACTGACCTGGAAGCAATCCATGAAGGTGCGCCTGCTTTGGAACTAAGTCGCATTTTGGTCAGGAGTCGATGCTTGGGATATAAGCTGTGCTCCCTGGACGGAGTTGAGTAGGCAGAACGTCCACCTCTTGTTGATGTCTGTAGATGATGTACATAGAATCTCATTTTGACGGCTCCGGAAATGGCACGCAATCCGCTGTCCTCGTTGTCGCCATGTTCATCAGTTGTCTCCTCCGTAGCGCTGGTCCAACGAAGAAACTGGATACTTGGTACTCCGTTGGGTACCACCTCATGGAAGCAATATGTCGATATATCTGCTGGAAGGCGCAGCAATTATCATGCGTGCACGAATCACATTGTTGGCTGCACGCAGGATCCCAAGCCCGTAATTATTGAACCACCACTTTCGTCAGAATGAAGCGGCGTTGTTGAATATTCAACAGCGCTTTGTGGCTCCTCGTGAGGCGTCCCACCAGCTGTCTTCATGTATCAAATGGATTCCGACCAGTAGGGGAAAACGAAACCACCAAATATGTTAATAACTTCCCCACCCTAACGTCGGCAGTGTATGATGAGCTGCGGAGATCAGAGACTTCACTAGTTTCGCATTCTGGTCTCTTCTCTACGCAGCCATAACAGGAGAATTCACTTACCGACATTCGCCTGAATCCCCAGCACTTCAGGAAGTAAAGGCGCTCATCATAAGTTCCTGCACGCCGGTCTCGATAGTCGGCCGTGTCAATCTTTCTACATAGATCTAAAAGCTATTGTGTGTTTCAGGAGATGCGACAGCTCTTAATCGGTTGTCATGTTGAACAATATAAGTTTACTGAATGGCAGTTTTATTAAAGGAGTAGAGATCTTGGAAATATTTCACAAACTCCTTGGCAAGTCCATTGCCAAATAGGGAAGATCGCATCACCCGCTATTCCAAAGAGTCAAAGGCTTATTATATGTCCAGAGATGCACGAATGTGTATCCGAAGGATGATGTGGTCTCGCATGGCAGCTGATCTAGCAGAAAGGTGGTGTGAACCATTGCATTTTCGCTGTTGAACGGTCTTTGCCAGGTGGTAAGACTGTACCGTCGCATGATTCACCGGGCGAAGACATTGTCAAACCTCCTGACCAATATGGCCCTCACGACGATCGGTCGAAAATCCGCAGATGAATTGGTGCGGTGCTGTTAGAGATCAGGAAACTTCTAGTCGTAATAGCCAGCAGTACAGTTTCCTGAACAACATGAAAAATTTAAAAGCTTTACCGAATAGATGAGTTGCTCCTTACGCTGTGCGACTGCTTTCAAACTACTGCGGACTTGGGAGAGCTTCTTTAATCTCGGCTTGTGTGATCGCGCACCAAAGATCTTTCAGGGTAAAAGAACACAATAAGCTAAATGCTCAGGTGACATTTCACCTCGGTTTCACGTAAGCAGAAGAAGGAGAATATTATAATCCAGAATTCTGTGACATTGGCACAGGCCTGGGATCTCGAGTCAGTTACTCTATCCGACAGCTTATAGATATTCTAAATGAACATATGTTAATACTGCTGCCCACAATACAAACAGGCAAAAAGACTTTTTTTTTTTTAATGTGAAACCTCTTTGGCTGTGGCAAGGAGAAATTTGTTAGCATTATGCGTTACGTCATCAGTGAGTATGCGTAGAACGTTAACAATCACGTGACGTCAGACAGGATGTTTACATTCAGAGGATTCGTCGATAATTTAACAGTGAAACCTGCACCACTTTGTTTGTTTATTAGTTGCTTTTTGTTTATTTATATTTGTTCAATAGCGATGATTTAATCATATTCTCTGATCGCTGTTGCGACAAAAGCTTTCATTTTAATGCAGAAGTCTTTACAAAAGAGGGATAGTTCACGTTCAGGCTGTCATTTTTGACTGGCTTAGAAGCTAGCTATTAGCGAAATTTTTAGTTTTTTTTTACTTATGAACCAGAAACCCTGCGTTCAACCTGTCTTTTTGTCGGGCTTACAACCCTAGTTACTAATGAAAACTGACTGCAAGAACGACTATCAGATAATTTTGTTCAAGATGTTCGGGAGTAGTTTACATCACGATACACGTTGTGACTAACACGGTGCTCACGAATGCAGCTTATTAATTACTAATAATTACTAAACTCATCGTGGTCTATGCTGTAACAAGAATATTCTAGTCCAGGTTCCATTTAAACCTAATCAGAAACTCCGCTAATATTGCTGCTACAAAATCAATCGAAACAGACACACCAAAACACATTAAATTCTTCGCAAACTACATTTCGTGAAATAACGACATTTTCTACGTCAGCATTCCTAGTTACACATGGCATAAACTATCACAATTAATTTCATCATATAAGTTCAATACGAACTGCAACTGGAATAAACCAGCGCAATAATACATTCACTGCATCGCATTGTAAACGTGACCCAGATGTTCTCCGATATAAAAGCATTAAATACAAAATACAGACTAAGACTAGATGCAATATTCTATATTCTAACGAAGTGTGCTTAAAATTTTTAACCATTTTTATTTGATTACGAGAATAACTAGGACAAAGTTCCTATTTAGTATGCTAATGCAATATAGTATCATCGTTCGTCCATTTAAGTGCAAATGAAACATAAAAATTCTCAGAAAAAATACACAGGAAAAATACATAGAATAAGTTTCATTTCTTGCACGTGTACACACGCACCATAACTTAATTTTTTTTTTTGTTTTTTTGTTTGTTTTGTTACATCATTTGCGCATTAGTCGGATTTTTATAAAGCAAATCAGTGATAATCTATTCTCAAAGTACAGATCAAACTCTAATTTTACATAGATAAATATATAGCTGCCAGTATTCGGTATTATGATATTTCGTTTAACGATCAACGATAAGATTGCGTTAAGATATAATTGTTTTTATATTTTTTTCAGTAATATGATAAATATACTGCCTGACACAAAAAACGAAACATCCACAAGGGGAGGAGGAAACAAAATTTCTCAGGTGGAGAAGGGTTATGTTATATTAGTGAGTACAAAATCGAATCAAATTTACAAAGAACATGGCAATAACAGCCCAATTATCAATATGGTATTGCACCCAATCTGACGTGGATGCATGCACTAATTCGACTGTGAAGGGTGTCATAAAGCTGTTGTACCCCAACCTGGACCACAGCTGTTGCTATTAGTTCCTGATATCATGGATACTGGTACTGCGACGGAGTTACATCCTACCTGGTCCCATACATGTTCTATCGAGGACAGATCTGGAGATTTTGCTGGCCACGGGAGTAGCTCAAGACAGTGCAGATACTGTCGCATGACGGGTAACACATGAGGACATAAAATGTCAGTGAAGTTCCTGTTTTGCCGTAGAGTTCCCTCAATCACTACCAGCCAAGTGACCAGAAGTCATACTCGAAGGTTCCCCACACCATGATGCTAGGAATAACACCGCTGTGCCTGACGAAAACATTGGAAGAATGGGAGCCGCCATGCTCGCCGAGGTAGAGCGATCCGCGATTCACTGGTCTGCTGATGAATGTCCTCGCATTGTGCAACAGTGAGTAACCATCTCCAGACAATCTCTTGGAACAGAAACTATTAATCTGAGTAATTAAAGTTCGCAGGGACCCAAACCTATGACCGATAGTTTGAAAGCATAATGTACAACCAATCCCACCCACTGCTGGAGTATTAGGGTGTTATTGTGTAATCTCTAGGATACATGTTTACTCAAATAACATTTTACGACCAGAATAATTTTTAAAAAGTTCCATAATACTAATTAGGAGCAAGGATGTTCCACAGAGAAGTAAGGGAATAATTTGTCAGGCGTATTACGTTTCTTTTCTCACGTACGTTAGTCAAATGTACGAAAAGAAGAGGACAGTACAGAGGTTTTGGTTGAGAGTTGGTAGAAAGAGAAAGAAAAAATGGAGAGGCTTTTGTTTAATGCAGAACCAGCTAGCAACTGGAAAATGTTTTTCTTTTTTTTACTGTGTTGTGATAAATAACGTGTATCAATGTCTTTTACATGTAGTAATGCATTTACGTAAAAATGGCTCTAAACACCACAGTATGAAACTGAATTACAATCACACAACGAGAAGCTGCAATTTACTTAACAATGACATAATTATTTTCAATGCCTAGTGAAGGCATAAATTTTAACAAAAAAGAATTAGTGAGACTGAATTAGTGCGTTCTGGGCGATTCCAGTCTTGAAACTTTCGCTGGTAAATAGAGAAATGATGAATAATTTACCGAAAACTTTGAAAGAATTTAAAGAAAAAATTTGTAGAGGGCAAATGTAGGTGGGTGCAGGATGGGGGGAAGATGTGTGTGTAGGGAAATTGCCACCGGAGCCTGTGCTCCATTGCAATTAAATTAAATAAATAGAGGAAAATCCAATTTCACTGAAACTCCTTTGGTGGTTGTGAATATGAGAAGCTGCCTGGGTGTGTGACGCGACATTCAGCGGAATCAACCTGTTGAATTCTGTGGGCAGCTTCGGGCTGTCCTTGAGCAATGAAGTATTCCCATCGGCCGGCCTCGTTACGTCACATTACGTGGCTGCTGATTACATCTTCGCTGCTCGCAGACCTATCCGAGGTTTGACAATAATGAACACACGGCACCAGAGTATTTGCATTCATTACCTAGCTTGCAGGAAGGATCACGTAGTCCAGTTAACACAGCTTCTAAGAACTGCCCTAGAGGAATTAAACCTCAACGAAGATGACAAATTCTGCAAAGCCGACCCGGTAGGGCGGTAACTTTGGAATGTGAAAGTTTGGATGGAAATGCTAATTGTACTCCCCTACAATTAACCAAATTTCGGATTTCTAAAGTATCTCGAAATTTCCCTACGTTAACGCCAGCAGATTCATGGCATAAATCTTTCCCGATAGTTGCCCATAATCCTCCCCCCGCTTTATGACCTCGTTGTCGCTGAGAAACAAAAGCCATCAACTTTCCTTCATGTTATTTTATAAGTCTTTGTGAAATCTTTCGCCACGTTTGTTAATTCGTCAGTAATATAGAAATATAGTTTTAGAGACCTGTTGCATCTAAATTCCAGATATGCATTAATCAATCATTAATACTTGTAGTCTTGAGTTGTTCTGCCATGGAAATTTTCAATCTTTCATTACAGTGTTCCATATTGGTGGGAAAATTAAGAGATGTGCTTGGAAGGGTAAGGCTGACAATTATCACAAGCTGGCACTTGATTTCAGGCATAAGGGCGTGGAAAAATTTTCTTTCATAGGAAAGAGAGTGAGGATGGAATAAATTGCGAAGAGAAGTGATGAATAACTTACCGGAAACATTGAAAGAACTTAAAGTAAAAATTAGTAGAGGGCGAAAGTAGGTTAGAAGGGGAAAGGGAGGGAGTGTAGGGAGATTGCCACCGGAGCCGACGCTCCATCGCAATTTTATCAATTATTATTATTATAAAATTCCTTTTATTCATCATCATTATTTTTTGGGACAGTTTCCAGCTTTTTATTAGTGTTCATAATTCCCTTTATCATCATATCATGATATCATTGTCATTCAAGTCAATTTGATGCCTCTTTCTGGATATGCTAATAATAGTCCTCTCCCTTGTCTTCTGCTTTTCCACCAAACCTTTTCTTCATCTACTGTACACTTTGTTCGTGTAGATAGCACTTTTTTTTTGCTCCCTTAATCGGTTTAACACTCGTTCTTGTTCGAGACCTCTTACATTCCGGTTTTATATTTAACCAGTTCCTTTCATCACTGATCATTTTCATGTATCCATACCACTGGAATCTCGCTCTTTCAATTATATTCTGTACACATTTTTCCATTCGCTAGCTCATTTCGATACTAGAACGGACTTGTCACACCAGTCCTCATACTTCACTGTCTTTTATCCCCGTTTTCGAAGATAAGCACAGTAATATCCCTCTTCCAGTCTTCTGGAACAGTTTTCTCTTTCCTCAATAATTTCAGCACACTGTATAACAACTGTGTTCTCACAGCACCTGATCGTCTAATCATGTTTACCAATATTTCGTGCAGCCCAGGGGCTTTTCCAATCTTCATTTTCCTTAATACATCCTCGATTTCTCTCCTTGTCAACTATTCCGTTTACTCTTCACAATTAATTTTCATCTTCTGACATCAATGGTTGTTTCTCCAACTTTTGTGTCTCCCTTTTAATAAATCTTCAGAATATTCGTTCCACATGTTCTTCAGTTTATCCATGTTCTCATCTATATTTCCACTATCATAAGTCAATCTTTCGCACTCATTTTTTTGCATTTTCTTTTATTTTTGGCAGATGTATACTTGTATAACACTTTCCTTTTCTCTTCACTGTCCACCTCAAATCTTTCTCTCAATTTTTCAATCACTTCTTCTTTGTCTTCAAATTGGCTTTCTTTCTACTATCTTTATAACTTTTCCTGGCTTCTTCGGTTGCATAGTAAAGCATGACATGTCCAAAAAGTCCATTTTTACCTCTTTGCGCAAACCGTAGTAAATTAGCCCTCCAAAAATCCCTCCAAACGTTAAGATTTATGAACGTAAAATTCCACACATTAATGATAGCACCGGATACTGTTTGCAAAAAACTCGAGGAAGAAGCAAGTTAAATGCGCGGTGAAGGTGTGATGTTCGCTATTGTGAAGCGTTTTCTAATAGATACGAGGTTTTTTTTTCAGCTTTGTGAAAAAAAACATGAAAAAACTTTGCACCCTTGTTTTTTTTCTAAATTTGATTTTTTTTTCAGAAAACTATATATTTGATAAATTATAATTTTATTTACAGAACTTACGTTTTACATGTGTGTTTTAAATCTTACTGAATCATAATTATAATGTCTTACATAATGATTCATAAATGTATTTATATAGGTAACATAATTTTATTCATCCTCTGTCAGTACCACATTCACTTGTATCAGCACTACCAACACTAGTTTGATCGGTGTCGGAATTTTCTGTTTCTTCTTCTGTCTCCTCTAGATCCATAACTTCAGCAATAGTTATATTTTCTTTTATTGGTTGTTCTTGTATTGTACGCAAAAGATTTTGAGATTGCAATTTTAAATTGTGAGCAAAGTACACACTGTGCATAAAAACTGCGCCGATAATTCTGTATTATGGTCTTTTAAGTTTGAATTTAAACCTATTATCATACAAAATAGGAGCTTTATCTCTTTTTCAATCGTTGGTTTACGCCAACGGTTGGAAGGAAACGATTCATAATTACTGACAATTTAATGATTCAGTATCACTATACGCTGTGAGTTTAACAAGTATACGAATATAAGGAAATCACAATAAGTAATAAGAAGAGGCAAAAAACCTTAGATAAATTTAAAATTCCTAATTTTTTGAAAAGATCCGTAGGTCTACAGATAAATTCGTAGGGCTAGCAGCACTAGTTCAGATAGCGAGTATCAAACCAAACAACGGGGAACGGGGATTCCTTCTCGCGCAACCTAGCCTCTTCGGGAAGTCCCCGTTAGTAATAGAAAACTTGTCAATGTTGCCAATATTTTCGTAATTTTGTTTTCAACTGAACGAGAAAAATATAGTAGATTTAAAAATTAAGATAAGTACTTAGTATAAACTCTAAAACAGTCATAGTAGACAATAAATGCCTTACAAATTCGAGATTTAGTAGTTATAAAAAAAACTTGTCCCAGAAAAAAACGTGTTTTTTCATGGTTTTTTTTTCGTGTTTCCCCCCCCCCCCCCAAGTTAGAAAAAACCATTGGCATATCTGAACTTTCGAGTGTGACTACTCGACCCAGTGCGCTTCTACGTTGAGTCAGAATTTAAGGAGACACAACACTAAACACTAACGTTAAGTAAGGATATGCCGCGATCAGTCAAGTACGTAATTATACAAAACCTATATTACGAATGTCACGTTAACTATTAAACTATGTTTATAATGACCTGCCTCGTCACAAAAGCGTGGAGGCAGTGGTGGCTACAGTCCCGGGACTTCCTTGTTTGGCCAGCAGGGCAGGAGAGAATACCAAATGCAGGGTTAAATTTCAATCTCTCTTCAATTCCAATGGACATACAGCACAGCTGGTATCAATTCCTATGTTGAGGACTTTAATCCTGGTAATCTCGTTAGTGAAGGAAACATGGTCTCCTGTCGTGTCAATGGGAGACTATGTAGTCTTTACGGGTTTGGCCTGGATACTGCAAAAACACAACGTTCTGCCGTCTTTAACAAATATCATTGGTGTCTTACGAAGAGAGTAGGCTGTGCCAGCACTGCTTGAACCCTCTCACTTTAGTAACATATGCGAACATACAGTAACACTCCATCTGGGAGGAAACGAACTGATCATGTGACCCCTTTATCACTCTTTAGTGTGACTTATTCGACAGTGTGGAACATGTAGTAAGGCAGCCATGTTATCTTCATGGGAAAATTGGGTCCCTATTAAAACTGCGTTGTACACATGCCTTCTAATCGATTTAATTTAGCCTTAACACATTGGCTCCTGAAATAACAAAAGTTCTTAAAACTAACAAGCAGACAACTTAATTTCAGATTTAACAGTTCGGGTTTTCAGTATTTCTGGCATGTTTACTAGCTCAAAACGGCGAGCGCCTGTCTTCATTTTTTTTTAATTTAATTTAATTTAATTGCAATGGAGCACAGGCTCCGGTGGCAATTTCCCTACACACCCATCTTCCCCCTTTCCTGCACCCACCTACACTTACCATCCACAAATTTTAACTTTAAATTCTTTTAACGTTTTCGGTAAGTTATTCATCATTCCCCTCGGTAACACATTCCAATCCCCGACACCCTCACCTAAAAAAGAAAATCTTCCCACACCCTTGTGCCTGAAACCGAGTGCCAGCTTGTGGTCATGGTCATCTTTTCCCTTCCATGAACTACTTTTCGTACCTACTGCAATATCTTTGCATACCTCATCGCCAGTATACGCAATGTACACTCCCATGACCCTCCTCCGGTCTTGCAATGAATCCCATTCCAGCTCCTTTATCATATCTGTCACTGATTGCATTCTGCGATAATTTCCTGATTCAGATTTCTTGGAAAAATTATTTTCAAAGCCGTTGCCACATTGCAGTGGACGAATTCAATGATTTAAACTACGATGAAAACGTACTGGGCCAATGATCATTTTTCTTTCTATTCTTCAATATCTAAAAATCAAGGGTACGTAAATAAAGGATTGATAGTTTCCTTCAGGAACAAAAATATATCATTGTTGAAGTTCAGGAATCATAGAACTGTTGTATGAATGCGATCGTAAACTGCTCGATTTCTTGGGTAGGTCAAAACGGTCTTTGGAAGGAGAAAATAAATTGTCCGGAAATGGGCAAGGTATTGAATAAAATTGTGTTGTTCTGTTTTTGTGATCATATCATCCACAGGTAGCACACTAGCCTCTCCATTTTCCCTTGTCCTTCCTTGATCCCTATAATAACTATAGTCCAGCACTCTCCTCTTTTCTGCACACTTCTTCTTTCCTCTGAACTATCTACTCCTTGATCTTCCTACGGTCCGCTCTGTCTTTCTCAGTATTCACAGTATTCTATGCTTCTTTTATCTTTGAACATCTCCATATCATTTGAATCTTGCAAGAATTCATCTTTCATTTTCATTCCTTATTCTGTTCATTCTTGTTATCCTTATGATACAAAGACATTTCATTTCACTCCCCTTTATATTACTAATATGTAGCTTGTACACTGTCAACTTTCAGCAGCATAGGTCAAAATAAGTACAAAATATTGGCGATAAATTATTCCATTTCTCTGTGAAACATTCATGCTCCAAGTCAGGAATTTAATACTTCTTAAAAATGTTTCCGCTCACTTCACTTTTATCTCCGTCATTACTTCCACTTTCCTCCATAACACTTCCCTGGTGTTTGAAATTATTCATCTGTTGTAGTAGTCAGTCTTTCCGTCTTTCTGGCTGTAATCAAACTCCGTTTTCTTCATATTAAACTTCATGTCGAACCCGTAGTGTCTGTCAAATACGTAATTGCGATAACGGACACAAAAATTATCGGAGAATGGTCGATATGAATTTAACTACTGGTTCGTCGAATGAAACATGACTGAATGGCTTAATGTATTTGATACGTCTGCTTTTAGTTTAGCATAGTTTGTCAGCGCACTATTCCTGACTGTGTTCGACTTAGCTACTCCTGTTCGATTAACTGGACTGAACGAACTGGTACCTTTCTCTGCTGACTTCGCTTGTCAATCCCTGGCAACATCCGACTTGTTCAGACTTTAAACTGGCGTGGTTTGAAATCAAACTGCGGCACTTCAGCAATTATACAGTGTCGGAGAAATCTCACTATCTTACACCACCCAGCAGTTTCTCACGTCTGTTTTCAGTCATATGCAACATTACATGGGACGTAGTATTACGTCTTGTTCTAGAGGAATTCATGATTCGAATCGCGGTCCGACAGTACTGACGTGGATTTTATGTTAGTACGATATCACTCCTGAACATAATTATTCTCCGTTGGTAACACTCGGCCCTCGCATTCGGGAGGACGCGGGTTCGAATCCCCAACCGGGCATCCAGATTTGGGTTTTCCATGGAGTCCTCAAATCACTCCAGGGGAACGTCGGGAGGCTTCCTTCAAAAGGCCATGGCCAAACTCCTTCCCGCTCCTTGTCACCAGACCTTTCCCGCCTCTGATGACTTCGACGTCGACGAGGCGTAAAGCCGTATGCAAAAAAAAAACCTCTGTTCCTTGCCAATAACAATCGAAGTCCAATTTACGAATATAACCATCCTATCACCCTTACAAATCTCATAACTAATAATAATATACTAGTTTTTATATATTACTTTTAGGATACCTCGGAAATTTTGAACGCTTAAAATGATTCATCGTACAGGTAGCAATGTGAAATACTCCTGAAATCTTATCGTTATTTAAGTGACACTTGAGAGTTGATTTCATTATTGCTTTTTCGTTCTAATCGTAAACTGTACGATAACTAATGCTGACTAGTAAGGATTGCGAAATATCTGTTAGCTCCACGGTATGCTGTTGGCAAATCATATGGAAGCACCGTCCCTGCTCATTGCCAAAAATATTAGGGGACATTATTGCATAATGTTACATACTCCAATAAAATGAAGGAATATTTTATGTACCATAAAGCTGTAATTTCACAAAATTAGTAGCTTATTCGCTAAGATATCATGTGGTTTTCACAAAAACTCCTTCGGGAAGATAAATGTGGATTAACCGTTTTGATCTTCTCTCCGGTTTATTTCCGACTTCCCTAATTTACATTGCCTGAGTCTAATTCTAATTTCTTACAAATAACGAGCAGTATTCTTACTCATACTTTGCAAATGTATTTTCTCTAGATTTCAACTGGTAAAATATATATTGAATATTTTTGCTACAAAAATTTAGAAACTTATCTGATACTTGATATCGAAGGATACTTATTATTTCGCCTTTGATACAAAAGGACATACATTAAAAACAACACTACTCAGCTATCGTGAACAACAATCCACATTTTGTCGACAATTCCTGTTGTATGAGGATGCTTAAATCAGTTCATAAATTTAAGTCTCGAAACATTTAATCGTACGTTAATACATTAGAATCCAACCAACGCTTAAAGAAGGTTGACTGCAACCCCATTCGGAACAGTTTAAATGTCTCAAGTCTTCACGTTCATGGTCAGCGCACGACTGCCTTTTGAAGACGTTTCTTGGTCAACAAGTTAGTGAAGCCATGGCCGGAAATGATTGTCTATCAATACTCCTTCTGTCGGTCTTATCTGGCCTTTAACCATAAATTTTACCAAGTTCTCGTAAGTGAATATGTAGTACACTGTTTGAAACTGTTATGATAATTCGTTTTTATTTCATTTACTGGCAAAAGTAAACTATGTATAGCTGTGAATTTTTTCCTTTTTCCTTGACCTTTTTCTGAGTCGTCCTCCTCTTGTGTTAGACTAAGTGACAGCACTAATTGTGGAGGACAGCTTTTAGAATTTATTCAGAAATTGTTATATTTGTCATAAACAAGTAAAACTTGCATGCATTTCGGTCAATAAGAAGTTAAGATCATTAATTGTTTAGAATAGACTCGCGCACATATTTTTTATTGGAATCTCTCAACACAAATATGTTTTTGCAGTATTACTTCTTTACATTACCTGATAATTCTAATTACCCTGTCAGAATTGTACTTAACATAGATTGCAATGCAAAAAACTAGTAGAAAGTTATTGCGAACACTGAGCACATGCAAACACATACCGCTGAGAAAACTGGTTTCGGGGGCTTACTCAAATCACCAGGTTGTATCCCCAGTGATGACATTGTCCAAGAAGTTGGGCTCGTCGCTCAAGCGCTACCAAATTTCATGAGAAACCTGCAGTTGGTTCGTCTTTATTCGTCAATCAAACATTTTGGCAACAATTTCGCGCACAATTTCCGCAAATAAAGTCCTCGGTCAGAATTCGAAATACAATTCGAAGGGTTGGTATCGGTTTGGGTAGGTTACCCAAAGCGATACCGCCCGCAAAAGATAACATTATCAGGTGTAGAAAAGAACGTAACAATCACATGGATGGTAGTCTCACTAAAGGGAGTTATGTGAAATCTTAGAATCAGAAAAAAGGAGGCTTGTAGCGTAATGACGCAACAGTCAATGGATTTATATAGGCATGAAAGAATGGTAGTCAATGAATTAAGACACAGGGACGTAAGTAGCGGATCTTGGTTTAGAAGTGCAAAATACGCTTACAAACCGAATTTAGAGTAAATGTGGAAAGTTTCAAGGTAGTTTTTCATTATAGAAAAAATGACGAATCACGAATAAAACTGGAAATCAAAAGAAAATTATATCAGATTGAAGATATTTTTGTGGAAATAAGATGACAGTAGTCTGAGATCCTTGGGTTGAACGAAGCATTTTAAAAGTAATTTCAAATCGAAAGTTCTTAACGCATTGGGGTGAAGGATATCCACAAAAAGCGTAAGACTGCTAACGAAATAAAGACTAGAAAATGGAAAACTGAAATAGGCAAAATTTCTGGGAGGCACCCTATTTTTATGAGCGCGCAAGTTTGACATAAGTTTCAATCAAAACAACCCACTGCTAATATAAAATATTTAATTTCAAAGTATTTAATATTTAATAATTGCGGCCAAAGATAAGTGAAAACTTTGAGAAGTATTATCTTTTTAATTAAAGGCATTTAGATAGGAACAAGATACATGAAACTAATCGTAAAAATATGTAAAATTTTCTGACGTCAGAACAAATAGTTTGACAGTAAATCTAAAAGATAGGTTTTCAGACTTCAGAAATTAATAACGAGGAAATGAAAGCAGATACGAGAAAATTTGTAAGGACATAAAGCCCTTAGACTAAAAAGTTTCACATCATTAAAAAGCTCCAAGGAGGTCTTCGGAAAAAAACCTTTGTAACCCACGCCTGAGAGAGAGGATGGATAGAAGACCCAGCCAAAACCCACTACTTCGTCAGGAGTGAGAGAGCGATCATGTGGTCCTCCAGTACCACATGGGCCAAGTCCCAACCAGTTGTTGCCTGGTCCTCGATCGCTTTAGTTTTCGGCTTTTGCCAGGGTGAGGACGGGTGAAGAGCGGACGGATGTTTAAGAACAGTGGAGCACGGTAGGCTAATCATGTGAAACAGAACTTTTAAAATTTGTACGGGAGTAGTTTTCATTTGAAATGGAACTTTAATAAAGTGATTTAATCCTGGAATTTCTTGTATCAGTTATGAGAACTTTATCTGGGGAAAGGATCCTCCGATAATGATAGTTTTCATAGTGTGCATGGCGTGTAGAAAATTTTCTGGGCATTAATCTGCAAACTTCGGAAAACAGTCTAATGGGAACAATTTCTGTTGCCCGTGTAGCGATGCTTTGAACTTTTGAACAATAAAATACTTAATTTGAAGTTTACTTTTGTGTCCTGAATTTTTAAATTACTTTACCCCTCATTAGATGATCCTACTGTAAAATTATTGTTGTTGGCAACTGGTTCAATTAAATACAGGGTGTCCACAAATGAATATCGGGGTTTTAATGCTTTATAAGATTTATTACATTATCCTTACAGTTATAAATGATATGTCAAATGAAAGAGCAACTCAAACAGTTTTGTTCGTTGGCACTAGTGCGCATGTGCGTGAAATGTTTCCGCTGCGATCCGCTAGAATGCGGTAGTAGCAAAGATGGCGACTAGTGAAGAGAAAGCGTTTTGTGTTTTACAGTTTGCAAAGACTGAATCTGTAGTTACTGTGCAGCGTGCGTTCCGCATTAAGTTCGGGCGTGATCCTCCAAGTGACAATAACATCCGTAGATGGTATCATCAGTTTGAAGATACAGGCTGCCTTTGTAAAGGGAAGAGCGCGGGACGACCAAGAGTTAGCTAAGAGACTGTTGAGCGAGTGAGAGAGTCGTTCACTCGTAGCCCAAAGAAATCTGTTCGGAAGGCTAGTCGCGAATTAGAAATTTCTAAGTCGACTGTTTGGAAAGATTTAAGGAAACGCTTGCAACTACGTCCTTACCGTTTACAGTTGTTACAGGCTATAAAGCCTGCAGACCATGGTTTACGTGCCAAATTCGCTAACGAAATGTTGTTACATGACGATGAAGATTTTCTACATCATGTTGTCTTCAGTGATGAATCGACCTTTCACCTCAGTGGACATGTTAACACTCATAATGTGCGGATCTGGGGCTCAGAAAATCCTCAAGAGATCGTACAAGTGCAACAAGACTCCCCTAAAATCAATGTTTTTTGTGCCGTATCCCGGCGGAAAGTTTACGGACCTTTCTTTTTTGATGAACCGACTGTAACTGGTACTTCTTACCTTGATACACTAGAGCAGGGGTCTCCAAACTTTCCAGCCTTAGGGCCATACTGATTACTCCAGTAAGTTCCGAGGGCCAAAACCAACATAAAATTAGAATACTTCAGTAAACCAAATTTAATTTGCTATAAAAAATATGTTCTCTAAAAGGAGTTTTCAAGTATGCTAGCTTTCCGCGGGCCGGACAAAATCTGTCCGCGGGCCGGATGTGGCCCGCGGGCCGGATGTGGCCCGCGGGCCGTAGTTTGGAAACCCCTGCACTAGAGCAATGGCTCTTCCCTCAGTTGGAACAATATGAACCAGAGAACTTCATTTTCCAGCAAGATGGTGCGCCACCTCACTGGCATAACGAAGTACGCGGTTGGTTGAACGTAACTGTACCCGACCGCTGGATTGGCCGCAAGGGGCCCAATGACAGAGCTTGCTATGCGTGGCCTCCACGTTCACCTGACCTAACCCCATGCGATCAAGGATCGTGTGTATGTGCCTCCGTTACCAGCCGACCTCCTTGAATTACGACAGAGGATTGAAGCAGCTGTTGCAACAGTTACTGAAGACACACTGCTCAACGTTTGGAAAGAACTCGGCTACAGACTTGATGTGTGCCGTGTGACAAATGGTGCCCACATAGAACACTTGTAAGCTTGTATATAAAACTGTTTGAGTTGCTCTTTTATTTGACATATCATTTATAACTGTAAGGATAATGTAATAAATCTTTTAAAGCATTAAAACCCCGATATTCATTTGTGGACACCCTTCTGCAGATAAAGAGCAAAATCAATCTCCCAGAGTAAGAACTCAGAAAATCTTAATTTCATTGGACGATCCCAATATCAGCAGTAAAGGCCATCATTTCTATTCGACAACAAACTTCGATCGGTGTCAAAAATCTCTTTCACTACTCACATTTTCGTCACTTCGGAATGTTGATGGCCATCTGAGCGATGGTCTTCTTCAACTTGTTCTCAACGTTCTTTGAACAAAGTGTGGGATTCAAAAACTCTTGAACGACGCATGGCATAATCCTCAAAAGCGTCTTTGATTGTGGTCAAAGCCTCGGTTGCAATCTTTCCTAGTCACGCTAAGTTTCACCCCGTGTCGCTGCTCATGCCTTGGAGCGCGTTGAGGTTCCCCCAACAGGGGCTCACTTTCGGCGCGATGTTCACTTCGCAAAGGCTCTGTGGCAACTAATCGACAGCGCAGTATTCAGTTCTTGACACACCTTCATTCCCCCTCCCCTTTATTGCTAATAGAAATCTCCCTGAATAACTGCGCCCGAGCTACAGAAAATCGGTCTTACTACTTTCGAAATGCACCCGGTACGAAGTTGTAAAAATATTATCTTACTTAACCCCTGTTAGCCAGCGTTTAAGGCGAGCAAGCAACATGTAATTATGCAATACACGATGAAAGAGAAAAATGCATCTTTATATTTAATCTGACTGGCGTCTGTCGGTGACTACCTCTCTCAGAACTCACAACAGGATCTGTCAGATCAATCTAGACTGGATCACTTTCGGTGTCGAAGTTACAGCGTTCAGAATAGTTGTTGGATTTTCTACATGGAATCTTCAACTATTCACCTGCTGCTACAACCGACAGTGTCCCAGAATGGACAATATCCAACCAGATGATTGCTTCCGTCACTGGTGCTGATGTGACAGACGTGGGTGAACTCGTGAATCTTATCAGCGTCCATCCTTTAATGCACCAGCTCAGTGACGAAACTGTGTCTTCCATTCCAATGGAAACTCGTCGGTCTGCACACAGAGACGACCACCAATGACTGAAATTCTCTAAATCTGTCGGGAATCGTAGTGTAATGTTTTGTAACCGAGTTAAACTTTCAGGTAGTCGGATTCTGCGGTATATGAGGAAGACAGCTCATCATGTAATCAAAGAAGTAAGCATTTAATGACATGTAGTTAAACAATATTTCCTTTTATCGCCCTGGTCTGCTTACAAACAAACAGGCGCTGTCTTGACGTTTATGGCACCCATTGTCATTCTGGTCTTGGTACCCAATTCCACATCCATGGTAGTCGTAGTCAGCAGAAAGTTAAATATTTAATCTACAGTTCCTAAGCCACCTCGGTGGCTTACACGATTATTTCCATCTCCGCTTATCTCCGACCTGTATTATCATAATTTAAACTCATATAACTACCACAGATTTCAGGTTTTCATCGTGTTATCTACGGTAAACTACAATGTACATGATATGTTATATCGAAAATATTTCGAGGCTAAATTTCTCGTTTTCATGTATTAAACTGTCTTCTGATAGATACTTCCAGTGAATCAGAAATGTTGGAGCCACTTGTGATTCAACTCCTGTTTTGAGCCTCAGCAGGTATAACAAAGATTTTTGTTGCAGATCGAAAGATGTCAGAAATATATCAGACCATTACCGTGTCTTAAGAATAATTCCATTCCGAACTCGTCGCACACCGCAGAATGAGAAAGCCTAGGAATTATAAGTTACTAGCCTATTATTTGAAAGTAGTAAATATTATTTGAACACTGGCGGGCGATTTTTCGAATAGCTTGCCCTTAAATTTAAAACATAACTTATAATAATCTAAAGTAGAAATGTTTTTCCTACTTATAAGTAATTAATATGGTGTCATCATTCTTTCCTGAAACAAAATGTGGAAGGAAATTTGGACAAAACTGACTAATAAACCACTTCGTGCTATTGAAATAACTCCCAGCAACGGGCGTTATAAATTTTGGGTTCAGAAAACCGGTTCTCGTTCTTGGCATTATCCATACTATCACATCGTTATATTTCTTTCCCTACTTTACCTAAAAAATGTTTTTGTAAAATAATGATTTATTCGTTACCTCGAAATATTCAGTGCAACACAGCTCCGAGTCTGGTGTTCAATAGCACCTGGGTTTTATTCCGGGTCCGGTCATCATGATATGCTTTCTCTAAATCACTAGCTCATCGGTAATTGTGTCTTTTAAATAAAAAAAATTCAAAACAAGCAGAAAAAACACACAACAGTAGGCCTATCAGTAAAAATTTCTGTACGCCAAAGGAAATTTTTAATGTGATTTAACTTTCGCATAAATATGAGAAATAGGGTAGCAATGCGGAGAATATTATGGTGCGTTTAATAAATCATGTTCTACCACAAAACATAGAAGTTTACAAATAGAAATATTTTTTTTCTTATGGCTTTACGCCTCGTCGACGTCAAGGTCATTAGAGGCAGGAAAGGACGGGGGCAAGGAACGGGAAGGAATTCGACCATGGCCTTTTTTGAAGGAAGCATCCCGGCATTCGCCTGGAGTGATTTGGGGAAACCATGGAAAACTCAAATCTGGATGCCCGGACGAGGATTCGAACCGCCGTTCTCCCGAATGCGAGGACAGAGCGTTAACCTCTCACCCACCTCACTAAATCAGTTTTTCAAATGGCCGCAACGGTTGAGATTTAATAATGTATTATTGAATGAATATATGCGAACCTATCATCATAACGACACAGTTCTACAATTCGTGGATTTAATTGTTACCCGAAATTTGAAAATTCTATACGTGAGATATATGACATTAACTCTCCTCTTTCAGCAGGATCACAGTTCATAGTTTGATCTGAAATAAAACACTGTCCTTCAGTTATAACTTTAGTTAGGCCGTTGTTGCACGCTGATGGTGCCCACTGCCTGCCACGGGGTTAGCTGGTTAGAGTCCTGCTCATGAAAGAAATTTTCAACATTCCGTACTTCGCATCAGGATAGATGAGGTGCTGGTGCACGGTTTCTAGTGAATAGGTTGTGGACCAAAGTCCTGTGCTAAATCCCAAATCGCTCTGAGTGGGCACGAATTGTATCAATTGCTACAACTATTCGGCTTTATACCTAAAAGACTTTAATTACGATTAGATAAGTTCTATTTAAAATTGTAACCAATATAATCAAAATTGTAAGTAGCATAACGATAATTAACAGATGCAATATAGTAATGAGTATAATCAAACATGTTATTAGTTGACCATAATGAATCATGTTATGGCTGTATGGTTACATAACCGAATATCAATAAATAATTTTTTTTTAAAAAAAGTGAGGGCATACGGCTGTGTTGACGGATATCCGTCTGACGGATTCGAGCGTTAAACTTAGCGGCGTCTTAATGCCTTTAGGAAGAGAAGTTTCATCTTCTCTCTTCATTAATGTTAATATACACAATAGAGACGACAAAGGGCACGTAATAACAGTTATCTACAAATATTCGACAACACTTAGTCACACGGAAGGAAGAACCACCCAGCTACCTCTATAAATGTCTCGGAAATCCCTCAAGGCAGAATACTATCTTCACCTAACTGGATATTAGGAACGTTACCAATACAGAATCGTTGTAAACTTTTGGACTAGTTGACAAGGAGCGAATCTTATACTTGTTTGGCCCTCAACGCGTACATCGGTTGGACACCGTCGAAGGAGATGCACTAGGCTTGAGACAGACCTGACAGTACCTTTCCTCCATATGGGAGCGTCCATAAACCACGTAGCTCCATTTTGGCCTCCTGTCAACCCCTCTCCCCCCACGTAGTCTGACGTGGCTATTCGCCCTATCCATCCCCCACCCCCCGCTCCCTGCGTAGCACGTAGCCTTTTTCCCTATTGATTCTAAAAGACATTTTGTTCTATTTTCTCTTGTGAGACATACGGAGATAATTAAATGACGTAAATAAAGATTTACAAGCTGTTGTGTTTACTGTACCTCATTTTAACTGTGACAAATAATATGAATGAAAGCTGCATGACATGGCTTGGAAACCCCCCCCCCCCTCACGTAGCCCAACGTAGCTTTCCAGCTAACCCCCTCTTCCCCTAGACCAAGCCACGTAGTTTATGGACGCTCCCTATGTTGACGTGTCGCCGTATGTGTTAGTAACTCCCATTCAGCCTCGCGTCTGTTATTAAGTTCTCGTATTCAGTGACAACATTGCGAAACAAACACTTCGCGTAATATCTGAAGTTCACAAACAACTTAGTTGTGCGGAAACGAGTATCCTTATTCATTAGGACCTTGAAAATCGGTAAGCGTCGATATTGAAAACATTACATATTGCGGAATGCTGTGTGGGTACGTGACTTTTTGTCTCTATCGTGTCGAAATTGCCTCTTTGCCTTGAACTGCATTTTAGGGAGAGTATAGCGGAATGTTTACGAATTACTCATCGTAGCAAACACTCGGTAGTGCCTAGTTGAACCTTTATATTTGCAATGAATTATTGTTTGTCTGCTCGTTTGATGCAACCTTACATTTGTTTATCTCTTCATATCTCTTCCAACATAAACCTTAAGCTATCCGCTCATATGCGCTTTTTCTCCTCTATGGTTTCTTCCTTCTATTGTGCCTTCCGCATTTCTTACACGACACCACAACCCTCTCTCTTCGTTTCCGATATCCTTTCACAAATTTATATCGCACGATGCTTCACACATTTAACCTTTTCGTACTTTATACTCGTACTTCATTTTCAGATCCCTTACAAAGCATTTGATTTCAAATGCATCTAGTATCGAAAGGACTCAGTCAAGTTTCAAGAAGAACATGTTGAACAAATATTGTTGTGGAAGTGAAACCTGGAATGTCAAAACATCACGCATACTCCAAACTGTCACAGGTCTCGAAGATAAATTCAAAATGGGTGGTTGCAAGGAAATGGTAAACGTGGCGAAGCCAGATAACTTTCTCAGAATCTGCCTTATTCTCTTGCTATGTGCATATTCAAAACAGAAGAACTGAACATTCAGCTCTTGCCTAGGACAGCGAATCTTTGTGCCAATCATTCACTTATTCCCGCCTTTGTATAAAAACCAGGACTTATTATGTAGTTGTACAAAGTATAACGGTCATATTGTAACAAAGCCAAGTTTCGATTGCAATATTCCAACTAACTGTTACATTTTGGACAAATAGAAGCAATTTTGTCTGACACACACACACACACACACACACACACACACACACACACATATATATATATATATATATATATATAATGGGTCTTATTTGGATTATAATGCCCATATTTATATGAACTCTTACTTAGAGGTTTGCTTGCTTCTGGTCTCACTAATGAATTTAGAAGTTTTTGTTGTAACACGTACGCCGATAAGTTGGAGAAATTTTGCAAATGTGCAAGAGATATTCCTAAGAAGTTTGCCTTACTGCCATGAATAGCATTGTGAATTCGATAAAAATTGCGACTTCCGAATATGTTTGATGACAAACGGTCACAATCATTTTGAACATTTTAACTGGGACAGAAATCACTTGCTTTTAATTAACTGTTACATATGTATATACCATTTTGTAAAACCATTTAGATTTTTTTTAAATAGCTTTGAGGCAGACCTCAACCACAACTCAGTATTCCTATAACTTAACTCCTCTCTTGGACCATCATATTGGTAGATGGATGATACGTAAAATAAATCAAAAAAATAAATCAAAAACTATCTATTAGGAATCTTACAAGGGCTAGTCAATTAACTCATTTTTCACAAAATAAAACATCGCTGAAAGCAGAATGTATGCATCAGTTTAACAAACTTCCTTCCGGTGGCGGCCACATCCGGCTAACTGCGCGATCAAGTGACGAAATTACTTGGATAATTTTCCACCTAAACCAACTTTCTACACGTATTGGAAACTAAAATCCACAAACTATAGCATCCAAAATTTAAAGGTCTGTCCACTAGCTCCATCTATACTAATAAAATGCTAACCTTGGTCATACTGGCGATGAGGCATGGAAAGATATTGCAATAGGTGTGAAAAGTAGTGCATGGAAGGGAAAAGATCACCATGACCACAAGATGGCACTAGATTTCTGGCACAAGGGTGTGGGAAGATTCTCTTTTTTAGGTAAGGGTGTCAGGGATTGGTATGAGTTACCAAGAGAAATGATGAATAATTTACCGAAAACTTTGAAAGAATTTAAACATAAAATTTGTAGAGGGCAAATGTAGGTGGGTGCAGGATAGGGGGAAGATGGGTGTGTAGGGAAATTGCCACCAGAGCCTGTGCTCCATCGCAATTAAATAATAATAATAAATAATAATTGTGTAGCCTGACTTCTCTGCTGGGTTAACAACGGCCAGAGAGATTATTAGACAGTACCGGTTATGAGTGTTATTTAATAACAGTTCCCTTTATCTAACCATCTGTGAAGAACTTAATTCCCAGAACACTGAAAAGAAGTATGCATTTAGCTTAAATTAATCTATTAATTAATTTTTAGTTGCTTTTATTTATTTATATTCATTCGATGTAAATGTTTCCGTTAATTTTTTTGCCCATAGACACGTAAGATAATAGCTTTAATTTTCGATCAAAAATGTTTTGATTAGTGTTAATTAGCCTGGGTCAGAAGTACAACTGGCATTTGACGTCACAGTCGAGGAGGGCACAAGTAAATTAAATTTTTTGAAAAATAAATTGAACTGTTTTCTTGAGCGCCCTGTTGCTAAAAATCATTACTTCATTTGAATGAAAGTAGTTCCACATTGATCACGATCTATACAGCCTGGACCACAATTATACCTAATATTAAGTGGCATAACAAAATTTAAGATTTATCTCTAATTTCCTTTTTTATTCTTTTTTTACACTGACGCCATACTACCGAGGTCATTATTTCAGCGCATGTAACCGCTTCAGCCGTTCAGACGTTGTAATATCGATCTGAATCAATGTAGGAACCCGTTAAGATTTTGGGTCAAGTTTATATCGCGACGCATAAAGCCACTAACATGCGATACAGTGAATGTCTTAATTCGCGTGTAATTAAAGCTTTGATTTTCTAGCGGCAATATTAGCGAAGTTGGTGGTTAGGTTGAAATGCAACTTGGACCAGGATGGCAACTGAATCTTTTTGCTACAGCACAAGGGACGAGGAACTACATAGAGCATTATTTTATGACAATTCTATTTAGTTAAGCAATTGCTAAGAAATAACTCGCCAGAACACTCTTTTCAATCCGTCTTTTTTGACAAGCTTCGACGATAGTTAACTATACAATAGACCAATATATATATACATTTAATACTATGATTTAATTTAATTTAATTTAATTGCAATGGAGCACAGGCTCCGGTGGCAATTTCCCTAAACACCCATCTTCCCCCTATCCTGCACCTACCTACATTTGCATCCAAGACTACAAAATACTCTTGATCAGACCTAATGGTTGGAATATATTTCTTCCCGGCTAAGTTTCACTGCAGAAACTATTAAAATTTGAGTTACATCCGGTTTATACGAATATGATGACTATACGACGTAAATACAAAGCTATTATATGTGAACTCTGTAACTTTTAAGAAATCTTTAGTCTTTAAGAAAAGTTATAAGAGAAGAATGTTTTTTTCGGGCATACAGAAAATACCAAATTGGATTATCTTTCTTTTTGATACCTCTATGGGCATCAGAATACTTGGGCATTCATACAGGTTCATGTTAATCCAAGAATATTCTGTTTTAATTTATATGGAACAACATACAAAGTTAATGCGCAAACTTCTTGGCCTAGCACTCAAAGAAGGATTTTTTTCTAATTTCAAATTTAGAGAAATTTCGTAAAAGGACTCCAGTGATATCACTGCCAAATTCTCATCCCTGAAGTGATTTTCAATATGATCTCCAAAGCACCCTCTACAGCGACGATTCAATGATAAAAGCTGACCAGCGAGGATGAGTTTGTTCTGGAAAGAGATAGAAGTCAGAAGAAGTCAAATCTGAGAAATAAGATTGATGTTCCAATACTGCATAGTTAAATCCCTTTCATCACCACACGCATTTCCCCGTGAAAAATGACTATTATGCACATCGAATATTTTATCAAGTATTTTTCCATCTTGTCTTACAGATTGCACATGGTCATACCAACGTTAAGATATCTGGTCAATAGAGAATGCTGTTGCTTTATCAGCTCTTTCGTTCAACCAGATCTATCCTCTGTTTTGTCTTTTGTTTAGATTCTGGACACACACACCAGCTGGAAACCGATGTACAATACCAGTTATATATATATATATATATATTATTGGCATTTGGTTAGAGGACTATACAGGCCATTCTACATTTTTACAAAGCTTCTTACATCCATTTGCGTAACTTATCTATTTACAAATTTCCTTATCTATATTAGGTAAAACTTATTACAATCTTGTTGAATGAATATGCTATTTACAATATTAACATTTCAAGTGCCTTCTTAAGTAACCGTAATCTAAAAAGCGTATGCTAGACAATACATCAACTAGACTTAGTAATCGGCGGTTCTGTATATCCATTATTTTCTATTGATTAGTATAAATCGCTCGTATTTGTTTCACAAATCAATCTGTAGAGGGTTGAATCTATCGGTGTTGGCCTCAATCGGTAGATTGGTGAGGATACTGTTAATTTTGCCAAGCTAGTTGTTGTGTTTTCGCGGAAGTGGGGTTGTGCTGTGGTTTGGGCTTTAGGTTTGAAGTATAGTCATTTCATGTTTTAACTTCTAAAATTGGTTAGAATTCTATCCCTCCATCTTTTAAGTATCTGGCGAGGATGCTAAGTATTACTTTGTTGTTGCTGGAAAGTAGAAGGGTTACGTTTGTCGGAAAGGGGAATCCGTTCTTGGCAAGATCTTTCACCATTTGGTCCTGGAGTTGTTGGTATTTATTGCATGAAAAAATTATGTGATTGATGTCTCCTATTGCCTGGTCTGAGCAGTCGCAGTATGGGGAATCTCTCAACCCTATTCGGTGTAGGTGGCTGGGAAAGTTACCGTGGTTAAATCGGGCTCCATATCGTAGTGATTAATCGTCTGCTTGGAGAAACACTCCAAACATCATTTAGAGATTTTCATTGGAATACGTTGTAGTATTTCGAAGGGAGAGAGTGGAACACTTTCGCCCTGTGGCAAACAGTGATGCCTGAAGTCAGGTAACACCAATTTTCACGGATTAGCAACAAACATCATTCCAGAAAACATAATTAAACAGAGCGTATTTAATTTGATAAACACTAAGGATTCGAGGATATTGAAATTCACATTTATTGAAGCAAATGACCAGCAAGAAAGGTAACTGTTTACCAGGTTAATTTTGCTACACTTTTTAAAGTGAGCTTACAGAGCTTGGTCAGCGGTATCGCTCTGGCATCGCATACGGGGAGACGCGGGTTCCCCATCCAGCCATACAGATTTGGTTTTTCCATAGTTTTCCCAAATCACTCCAAGTGAATGCCAGAATGGTTCCTTCAAAATGTAATGGGCGGATTCCTCCACAATCTTTGCTCCCAGTCATTTCCCGCATCTAATCTCATCGACGTCGATGCAGCGTATAGCATGAAACAAAAAAATAAAGTGATCTAGCAATAGCTTGAAACTGTAGTGTGAACTGAAACAGGTTGCAAGTGGTCGAAGTCTGCTGAGCAGAGAATTCAAAACTAGATAGTGTTATCAGATCCAGCTTCAGTATTGCTTTTGTGATATTTGTGCATTATGACATCTGGTTATGGTTATGGTAACTCGAACGGGTTGGGCTGCACAGGTGATACGTGGTGGATCCTCGCCAGCGTTCGGATTCATCTGAAGACAAGATGCCTAATAAATCAAGCTGCAAATACACTTACAAGGGACCCTTTGATCTTGAACTCTCGGAACTGCACGAAAATATGTTTAGAATAACAAGCGATCATAAACAAACCAGTGGTTGTTAGAGCTATTAAAACAATTTAAAAAACTATATTAATTTGTTTGACTATTAAATGAATTGTATATATTTTTTTTCTATCAAATTGGAAGTAAACTTTCCCCTATACGACGGAATATGATTGCCTGCGTAAAAGCTGCGGTGAGCAGCACTTACATGATCCATGGTGCCACCCAGTGGCGGATCTAAGAATTATCCGAGCCGGGACAAAAACTGAGATTGCTGCCCCTTCGAACACTTAATGTGTCGCCGCCTCTATCATCGCTCATTGCCGCCAGTAATGGAGCTAAGAAAAAAGGTTACCACGACGTAAATTTTTTTCCGCCCGTAAAACACGATTTTTTTCGCCCCCCTGAAGTTGCCGCCCGGGGCAAGAGACTTGGTTTGACCCCCCCCCCCTCCCTCCTAGATCCGGCACGGGTGCTACCGGTCTCAGCGCCAGTGCGCATGCGTCGCTGCTTCCTTGCTGCAGTGCTGACGCGACAGTCTCCACGCTCGCGCAGCTGTACCGAGAATGATCACGCCTCGGATTCTGCGATGATTTCGGGAAATCCTAGAAAACCGAAATCTGGCTGGCCGTATGGGAATTCGAACCCGCATCATCCCGAAAGCGAGGACAATGAACTTATAAATTATGCTGCGGGGTCTTGGACTATGTATTTGAGGACAAAGAAATTTAAATTCTTACCTACACGTTGCCTTTTAGTATATCATTGCGAACAATGATAGCGCTCAAATACATACGGCGTGTGCTTCACTATTAATGGCCTCAGTAAACTGAATCAGTGGAGAATCTTATTTAAAGATACTTGTGCGTCAAATTTGGAGTGTGTATCATGATTTATTAGAAATGCATAACTGTAATAAGAATAAGACCTAAGCCAAATGCTTCATACTTAACCAAACTTACCAGTCTCTGCTGTATTGACAAAGTGTATGTCTTTTTTTTCTTTTCATCGGGATATTCAATCTCATATCCAAGTGAAGCTGAATATTTTATTTTTGGAAGATATATAATCCGTAATGGTACGCTTTGTCTGAGGTGGCGTATTAGATGACATTCGGCCGTGTTGATGAAGTGGAAATAAAACTTTTTTTTTGAGGTTCACGGAGTAGTTTCCTAATTATTAGAATGAGTAGTATAAAAAGAACGAGTGCTTATTAATGTTTCACGCTGTCATCATTACTCGGATGTTAAAGTATGAAGTGCACTACTTCATGTGGGTGTAATAACTTCTTGACCATAGCTTTATAAATAGCAATACGAAATAAAAATTAAAATTGATTATTAATTATTATTCTTAAGCATGTCGCATGACATATTTCTGGACTAAACATCCCTATGAATCTGGGTTTAAAATTAGTCTGAATTTAAACTCGAAAATGATTACTTTAAAAATATGAGAAGTATTTTTTTGACAGTTGAATAGTTATAATTAACTGAATGTCTTTGGATTTAATACAGTAGATCATTTGAGGATACTCAGGGTTCGTTTGCTGGGTTGAACAGATAGCAAGTAAATTTTTCAGTCACGAAAGAATTTTTAGAGTTGCCTCTCAACAACGGTGGATAACATCGAAGAATAGCTCCGCGTGTGGTGTTCAGATGTTAGCTGCGCCCGTTGTTAGACTCGACCCTTTAAGGTGGGCCAAACAGCTGACACCTATCCCTCGGGGCTCATTCTATCGAGACGGAGTGACCAGGCGGAGTTCACGTGAAGGCGCCACAGCAAAGATAGCATCTCTTAGTTCTTTCTAATTTGAAGAAACCTCCTTTTAGTCTCTCCAGCGATGGCGGAGAAATCTTTCCGTCCTTCCCACGAGATCTCCATGGGTGGTAGACTCAACAGACAAAATACATACAAAGATAATAGCTGGCTAGAGCTGTAACTGCCTCAACCGTTCGTCCACCACTCCAGAATACGAAGAAAAGTTTGACGGCGGCGTTTCGCCGTGTCGTATGTGCAATAAATTTGTTTGCTACTTTCGCATATGTGCTGAGTCTTCTTGTTAGCTTCAAGCTATTTCCGGAGCCATTATTCCAGCTTCCTCAAAACCAGGCCAGGTAGATCGGTCAACCATTCGCCATACATTGTCGAATCGCGTGGTGCTGGCCTTTGACTTCATGCCGCCAGCCCAGGTCCAAATTAGCTACCAGGCCACTTTCTACAGTTTTCCTGAAGGTCCATTACAGGTGTTAAATGGATTGTATAAAAAAGGAGACGTGGCTCCAATTATATGATTTGGGCCGTATAAAGACATGACTGTTTTTTGTTCTGTACACAAAAACATCGGAGTAAATTTAGTTTAGTCTTTCTTTTTTTTTTTTTTTACACCTCGGCGACATCGAGGTCATTAGAGGCGGGATGGGATTGGGGACAAGGAACGGGAAGGAATTCAGCCATGGTCTTTTGAAGGAAACATCCCGGCATTCGGCTGGAGTGATGTGGGGAAACCATGAAAAACCCAAATCTGGATGCCGAGACGGGGATTCGAACCCGTGTCCTCCCGAATGCGAGGCCAGAAAGTTAACCGTTCACCCATCACGCTCCGTTTACTTTAGTCATTTTGTTTGTTGATGCCCATAGTTCGATCATAGTCATGGACATTTTTTCTTTGTATCTATTTACGTTTGGACCAACTAGGGCCACGTTAAACCTTCTTTTGGCTTGAATTTGCTTTGGCTGTGTACACATCCATGTTGTCAACCATGAGTGGGCCTACAGTTTAACGTGGAATCCGAACCACGGAAACATTTTGGTGTACTTCACATTACACAGCAAGCTGCGCCAGAGATGAAGGCCGGGTTAAGGGTTTATGAAATCAACCACCCAGACAGGAATTCGATCCGGAGACCTTTCCATCTCTAGTCAGACACCTTTACCATTGAGCCACCAGGCCACTCGAAATGTTTCATGTATACCTCAATGTTAATTTGCGTTCATGTTAGTATCAGTGAAAAGTTTTGTATCTATGTCACTGAAGCAGATTTTTTATAAATTTTTAGGATGAATAAACTTTAGTGATTTTATTTTCCCTCCTGTATCACACTGATAACGGCACGTGGCACGCCTAATGATTTGGGTTGGGAAGTAGAGGGTACGAATTGGGTTGAATCAGTTATTACTTGTGTTGGTAACTGTGGATAATGAAATGGTAATTTTCACGACCTGCTGCAGTGAACAAACTTATAGACTCGTTAGGTTGAAAGTAAAAGTCTTTTTGATTTCTTGCGTGATGAAAAGATGTATATACTAATAGCTAATGGCTTGCCTGAAGATAAAAAAACTACCTGGTATCAAAAAAATGAAGTTAACCAACGAAGTGATGGGAAAACGGTACCAAGAAATAGTTTGTCAGTATAGGAACAGATGTAGCTTTTTTTTGTAATTTAGCTAAGAAAAGAACAACCTATAGAGAAAATAGATTAGTACTCCAGAAATAGCTTTCAAATAGAAAAAATTTCAATATTAAATTTTAACCTAGGCTCTGAAAAAGAATATATGAAGCAAATCTCAGATTTTAACTTTGCGAACACCAGCAAAAGAACAGTTTTGATGACATTGATGGATTATGAAAATTATCTGCACAAATAAAGTTCAAAACGGTCAAGTCCTTGGAATATGAGTTAAGAAGTAAGTTTTCGTGGAAGAAAACTTCCAAACATAAGCGACAGGATGATGGATTAGATTGTAAGATAAGTCCCGGAATGGCCAATTTGTTAGAAGAAGGAACACATGATTTGAATTGCTTTGGCGGAATACAAAGTGTATGTGGTATTTGAACAACTGATGACGTAGATCGTAGTGCGTATATTCTGATGAAGAAATGAATAGGCCCTACGCAAATAGGGAGAAATGAAGGAAGGCGTCAAATCACTCCAGAGAGGAAAAAATAATGATAGTCCTAAGGTTTTCACCGGCAGGTGAAGATATAATTAGCACTAGGTGACATCAGTAGAATTAAACTGAATGTAATTGCGTGCGAGTTTGCCGTGAAAAATATCTGACTGGAACCAGTTCTAAAATTTCCATTTACTTAATCATGACGATTTATTTTGAAAAATAAAATATCAAACACATTATTTCTGCAACAACGAGAACGTATCGATCGATATGGATTTAGTGATATGAAGCACCAGCTTGTCAGATTCTTCGTGTTTTTTTTTAAATCAATAAGGTAATTAAGTAGTCCACAAGGTATTTCAGATTAGACTTCTGCTTATTTTCACCAAACACGATGTCAACGATACTGCTTACATGCATAGATACAATCCAGAGATACTACTAACGCAGTCCTTGGCATGGAGGAAGGAATTATATGGAGGAGAAGTGACGTTAAATCGGTGAAGCAAGCACTAAACTCTCCCGCATGGTGGCAGCACCGGCAGCGACCATATGGCGCTTCCCAACAATTAAGGTGTTCACATTGTGGTAGATGCAGTGATTATTTCATTTAGTATTGTGTATAAGTGTTTAAAAATGCCAGCTTGTGTTGCGTACGGTTGCACAAATAGGCCAGACAGGAAAGAACCTGGAATATCATTTCATAAGTAAGTTGAATTGTAATTATCGTTGTTGAAGTGAGCGGTAGACACCGCAAACTTTGCAGCACGTCTATAAATATTTAGTCATAGCTCTCAATGGGATGACTTTGTTCTCAAATTTTTCTTGGTGTAGTGTAGAAAATCAGCAAACTTGCTATTTTGCACATAATAGACTAGCATTATTTTTTAACGAGTGTTTAAAATGAGATTTAAAGGGGCGTGTTTTACTTCGCGATTCAGTGAATTTACTATTACGATTTCTTTCGTCACGTTGCTGATTATACTGACAATGGATGATGAAATTAACTGTTATGTGAGAAGCTGTGAGTTTTATTAATTTTTTAAATAGCTATTTCAGGCCATTGACTTAGGTTATTTTTAAAGCTTCATATAAGACTTGTTTCTGTTTGTAAATACGTCTATACCTATTTTTACCGATTTTGAAATCTTTCTCATCTATTTATATCGAAACAGGTTCATGCAGAAATAAAAATGGGCTTCATAAATAAAGAAGTTATTGACCTTTGAACAAAATCAATTTGGGGAATGTGTTTCTAATTTAGTCTCTTTTTTTTTTTTTTTTTTTTTTGTACAACATTCTCCCCCCCCCCCCCCCGTATCTAAATCTAACTGAGAGATAATTTTTTTACAATTGTCCTAATAAGTAGGGCTGTGAAATTAGACAACACATCTTGATCAAGAGAATTTTCATTAAGGTGACTGAATAAACATTTTATTTCTGGTACCAGCCTACAAAATGTCTGGGTTGCTCATCCCTAGAGTGGGTCCTCTTACTTTTTTCTGGTCTAGGACACATTTCAGACTAACCACAAGTAGTAGTAATAAAACTGAAATATCCATTCTGCATGTCAACCATGTAATCATTGTGGCTTTGACAGAATTAATTTTTGGTCCAGCCTGCATCCAAACCTAAACCCCTCAATTTGGATGTTGTATATCCCCCAAACTAAGCAAGATATCGAAAACATTTATTCCTTATTATCGAGTTTTTTCGTCGTGTTACATAAGAATCCATCATTAAATTTGACTTTTGCGAAATTTTTTTTCTGCATTTCAACTCAAGACACCTCACTTTTGAGACAGTATATCTCGAGAACTAGGTGAAATATCGAAAAATTTTACTCTTTATTTTTTATTTGTCTCGTCTTTTTAAATAAAAATTCATCATAAAATTTGACTTTGAATAATTTTTTCTTCTGAATTTCAACCAAAACCATTTCACATTTGAGACAGAATATCTCGAAAACTAAGCAAGATATCAAAAAATTTTATTCTTCATTTTTTATTTGTCTCATCGAGTTACATAATAATCCATCACCAGATTGCGGCGTCACGTTTATCCTAGAGTCCCCTTGAGGTGTTTGTACATATTCCCCGTGTTTGTTGGGAAGCGGTCAAGCCCCCACCACTCTGGCCATGCCCCCCCACTCCTCCGCCGGCCTGCTTCACTCCCATGCGTGGTAAAGGTCTCTTGCGTCGTCTCCATATTATTCCTTCCTCCATGGTCCTTGGCAGTTGCAAAGTGAATCTGTATAAACTAACTAACTGTCCTTCTGCTGATTTATTTATATAAGCTCTATCGAAATTTTCACGAACACTTCAAAAGCTTCCGCGAGATATTTCTCGAACATTAACAATTACTCAAACAATTAAACATATTAAAAACAATCAGAATTAATACATAATCACTTAACATCATTACAAAACTGTCAGAAATGGAAATTAAAGATACTTAAACACAAAATTATTTACAGAAATAATTTTAAAATGTAGAAAATTGTCCTTTAGACATCGTGACTTGCATTAATACTTGGAATTTCAAACATTTAAGCAATTCTCTTGCACAATTCGTTTCTTAAACATATTAAATGGCCTTTAAATAATTTCTTTTCATAAAATAGTCTATATACACTGATTTAGTTAATTGTGAAACAAACATAAAAGATCGTATTCAAGCAAACTTTAGCTCACTACAAATACTTCATAAAATACAATTCTGTTTAAAGTTCAGGTATGGTGGCTGTTACAAGCTGTTTCTGACATTAGCAATTTCGAGAAGCTTTCTCGGCTCTTAGTGGAAAAGCGTATGCGATAAACACGTTGCGCCTGTTTATACATGAGCCTAATTACTGCTCAATTACAGCTGCTCGAAACAGAGCATTTCCAACTGTATTTACGTAGCGACCGATGTTTACTCTGTAAACACGGAAAGGAGTGTGAAGGAGAATATGACGGAAGCCCTGTTCAACTGGAGATAAACACACATACACATCAGTGTCCTTGAAACTGATATTAGCATCGCTTGTGACCAGCATGTATAACGGGGACAAATTGGTGAGAAATATCAACAGCGTTTGTTTCTTACATTCGTAGAAAACAAGTATGGCGAATGCAACATAAATATTGCAGAGTGGTGTTTGATATTCTGTTCTGAAATCTAACAGGGCTCGATGAGTTAGCGGTTGAGTTCCGGACCTAGCATTCGGGAGGATGCAGATTCGATACCCGGTATGGCCATTCTGATATCGGTTTACAATGGTTTCCCGAATTTCAAGCGAATCATCCCGCGAAGTGCAGTTCCTTGCCCCCAATCCTCTCGTGGTGCTAAATATATCGACATGACTAGCCGTAAAAATAAATAAATAAACATATTCAGTTGTAGTTTAGGATTTAACACAGAATTTCGGTACTAAATCATGATAAGGAATCGTGTATCACCCGCCTCTCCCCACACCCATCACCGGGGTTCGAACCAATTAACTCCGTGTGGTACGCCATACAACGTCACGTCACTCAGTGACCTAGGCTCACAGGTTGAACCTGTTTATTATTCATGGATACTAACCCACATTGAAAGAAAAGGAACTGTTTGTTTGGAATACATACTTAGCACACTATCTACGCCATTCTCTAAAGCGTATAAACATAGGCCTACAGGCAACACCTTGCGAGGGTGGACCTGTGGCCACCCTGGAGGAGTTTAAAAGTTGTAAGGCGGTGCATTGAACCTGGCTGTAGATAGCTCGGAAATGGAATGTGGAAAGAAAGCAGGATGCCTGATACCATAAGTAACTACAGATATCAAACCTACACGAAACAGACCCAATCTATGGAGACGCTGACCTGGCACAACACACAAGGGCGAAGATAATAGTCTATCATATGACACTGAGGGCACCGTAAGTAGCGTTATAACTGTTTCATAATTATCTGATCCATCAGATTAAGCGATCATATTTTTTTTTAAATAATTCTTTTAAGAACGTACCACTTTGAACCAAATGATAATTATTGTTTAGCATGAAAATATTTCTCTGCAGCATAGCATCTTCAGAAGATATATGACATGAGGTTTTACACATCTTAGTCATAAAATATTGCCATTCGACTATAAATTTATTTTTTGCTACATAATTAGAATCTGCAAAAGTGTAAGGACTATACACTTTTTGTTTACTCGTGTAGAAATTTTGAATAAAAACAAACGTACATCAGAAAAAGTAGTTAATATAGGACTTGCAGTTCTCACAATGACTGTACTCATGAGAAAGAATCATAGCGTCTTTAAAACTGATTTGCGGTAGAAAACGATTTTTATACAGACTGTTTTATATTTATTCGACACTTTTCATTAGAATTATTAAAGAAAACTCTAGGTAAATGCTCCCAAATACTTACGATAGCACAAAAATTTAAGTAGCTTTGCGTAGACGAAGAACAGTAATGTACATAAGGTCGCCATTCAAAAAGGCGAAATAGCTCTATTGGACGTGGAAAAAAAAAAAAATCCTTTTTAAGTAAAACGTTGTTACGGTAATCTGCATAACCTCTTCGATACTCATTTGGCAGTACCGTGTGTACAGCACAGAGTGCTAGTGCCAAAGTTCCTTTTATCATGTTAGTAAGAATCAACAAGGAGCTCGGTTAAAACTTATCTAAGTAACCATCCACGCACGGTCAAGGCAATGGCCGAATTTATCTTCGTTCATTTACTAAATTCCAGTGTGAAGAAAACATTTCGAAATCAGCAGAAGTGATTTTGGGAAACCATGGAAAAACATTTTTTGCTTATGGCTTTACGCCTCGCGACGTCGAGGTTATTGGAGGCGGGAAAGGACTAGGGGTAAGGAACGGGAAGGAATAAAGCCATGGCCTTTTAGAGGACACATCCCAGTATTCGCCTTGAGCGATTTGGCGAAACCATGGAAAACCCAGATCAGGATGGCCGGACAGGGATTCGAATCCGCGTCCTCACGAATGCGAGGCCGGAGCGTTATCGCTCACCCACCACGCTCGGTCCATGGAAAATAAATCTGGGTGGTCGGACCGGAGACCGAATCTGTGTCCTCCTGAATGCCAGCCTTTGTCCGGCCGAAATTAAATAACCACATTACAACATAGTACAAATGCCTGGTGGGATGGATTTATCAGAGTGATCAAATTTCAAAGATACTCATTAGTTCCCTTGGTTCCGAATTATTAATTTAAAACTTTAACATACAAATATTTGCTTCAATATAAGACCCGTGTCTTCACATTGATAGTTGTTACTTGTCAATATGGACACCTGAATAGAACCAACAAAGCTTGGAACGCGACCATCAGATTAAAAAGAAAAAGAAACCACCATAGACGAAACTAGCCGACCATAAGCTTAGAATTATTTACTCGTCGACAACAGCCTGGAGAACAAAAGCAGATGAAGCGTGGAAACAGTACCGACAAGTGGAAATAACTGTCTGCGCATACGTGGTAAACAACGCAAGTAGTGATGCAGCTGAAGGTTTAGTTAGCTAAGCGTGGATTTTATAACGACAGCCTGTTAAGTCGCTCATCCTTGAGGCGTCTCTCTTTGGGAGGAGTTGGCGCAATAGTCGTGTCGCTCAGGAAGGTTGAGCTTCCGATCTCTTATCTCTCACATTTTTCGACTGCTCACTTCTTTTTCAAATCTGGTTCAGAAGATATTCAGGTTAATTCCTTGACAAAAAGGATGAACAACAAGAGTGACTGCTATCTGTGAACCCGGTCGCAACGAAGTGAGCCACAAATTTTAGGGTTCTGTTACTCCGAATAACAGACCAAACACTTATGGAATCATTAGTTTGTACGCCTTTCCTTCAATTACAGCCTCATAATTTTTGAGCCCACTAACTCAGTAATTTGTAACTGTGCACCATTTTAGTTCTTATTTCAAACGCAACTGTGACATAATTTTTTTTTAAATCACTAGTATTTTAGTGGCAGGTGTAGGAGCAGGAGGGCAGGAGGGCGAGGAGAAAGGGTTGGAAGAGTGGGTGGGGGATGCAGTGGAGGCCAAGAGGCTGAAGGACTTTTTGAAGTGAAAACTTCTATAGGCTCGTTAGGTAATGTTGGGACGGGGGGTAAATCTGAGAGATCGCTACGACCCGTCACGGACACGCCACCTGTTGCGCGTTTGATATGTGGGTCAGAAACTTTTCGGATGGACAAAATCTTATGAGCAATACGAGTATATCTGTAGCAGTAAGTATGACGTGTTGCACTTGGACAGCAGTGAAAGAATTGATTATACTTGTATCTTGTAATATAAAAATAAATATTTTCTTCTGTTCGCCAACGTTCTTTATACAAAAATACAGTTTTATTCGATTTTGATGGAACTTTGCATACGTATACTTTAAAACAAATAGAAAAACACTGTTTACGTTTGATTTACAAAAACCTAAACCCTCTTCTCCTTCCCCCTCCCTCCCCCCCCCCCCCCCACCTACGTTGTTCATACAAACCAACAGTTTGTATCGGATTTTGATAGTACTTATCACAGGTATGCTTCAGAACAAAACGTTCTGGTAGATCAATGATTAAGGCACTTACTTCGGAAAGTTTCTCCCTCCGGTCGTGGGTGCAGGAATTTTTGGGAGTTATGTTTGATTATATGAGCTACGCAGGGACTTCCCGTGGTTCTGATTCCATGTTAAACTTTAGGCTCCTGAGGAAAGGAACTTGCTTTCCTGCCTCTGACGCAATAGCTTGCTAAATTTCCTTTGGGAAGATTCGACCAACCTTCGGGTTATGGACTCAGATTTTTAATTTTTGAAGTAAAATCTTCTTTAGGTGCGTTGGACGTTTTTTTTTTGGATGGGTAAAAATCTTATGAGTACGCCTACATGTTGGTGTTAAAAGTCTATCTGTAGCGTTCTGATGGTTCAGTTGTGATGTGTCTGACTGGGGAACAAAAGGTCCCCGGTTCGAATCCTTGTCTCGGCGGAGTTTTTCATAGAGCCTTAAACCGACCTTATACCTCCTGTGTAATGTGAAGTTCATCAGAACTATTTCCTGTATCTGGTAGCACTACCGGGTTAGGTTAAAGCGGTTAAGACAGGGGCGGAATGCGCAGCCAATAGAAACCCTGTCACCAGGTCATTACAATCACACGGAATTATTATTTAGTATATCTGTAGCAATATTTATGACGTGTTGCCCGTATGATATTCATAGTTTTAAGTTTTCACTCCTGTCGGCAGTCCCCAATGAGTACCGATTGCTGTGTTTTTTAAATAATCTTTCTTGTTATTACTAAATGAAAGCTGCAAACCGTCCAAAAATGTTTGGATTTTTTTCCACGATTTGTGAGAATTTCTGGAAAAAAATTACCTTATTTGTTAGTGAGACAGGAGTAATATAACCTGTAAGCTGTTTCTTCTTAATATGCTAGTCAACTCTTAACTGCTCGACCGACCGTGGTGGGTGAGCGGTTAACGCTCTGGCCTCGCATTCGGAAGGACGCCGGTTCGTATCCCCGTCTGGACATCCAGATTTGGGGTTTCCATGGTTTCCCCAAAATCTCTCCAGGCGAATGCCGGGATGCTTCCTTCAAAAAGGCCATGGTCAAATTCCTTATAGTTCCTTGTTCCCAGTCCCATCCCGCCTCTAATGACCTCGAGGTCGACGAAGCGTAAAGCCATAAGTAAAAAAATAAATAAATTAAATAAATTAACTGCTCGAAATCAAATTGCACGTTCATCCACATTGTGTCAATTTATCGTAACATTCAAAATACAAACTTTTTGAGAGATGTGACTTCCGGTTTGCTTTCTTGATTCTTTGCATAGAATACGGGATGAAATGTCCCGAATATCTGAACGAATTACACGAATTTTCGGTGCAGAAAGCTCAGAATTCTCGCAGTGTCTCGTAAAAAAATAGTAATGAAGTCGATTTCTCATACAGCTATTCATATCACAATCTCTGATGCTGAACCTAGAAACAATAACCTGCACTGTAATTTGCAAATAGTTTAAAATTTTTTTGTTAATTCAGTCAACTAATTGTTTTGAAGTCGTTTTTGGACGTGAAAAGTGATGTGAAATCACGAAACATCTTTCGAAGTCTTACTCTATATATGAATGGGTATCTAAGACAGCCTCTTCACCAAACAGTGTTTTAACTCTCTCACAAATTTCTAAAAGGTTTTCTTTTGAAAGAAACTTAATAATACTATATTATTTCGCTTGAATGACGTTCTACTTGTATACTTGACAAAGCAATAACACTGCTTACGATCGTTGATTGGCTAAAATGTAGATCTATTAATTTTCTTTTAATTGAAGCTGAATTAAATTAAGTTTAAAATTGAGATAACTCCGGAGCAAGAATATTTATAGTAGAAGCTTCGTTAAACATAAAATATCAACATGACTGCACGGTACAGCTCATAAGGAACATGCCGGGGGCTTACTTTTGACAAAGTTTTGGAAACGTTCTGTCTAGAATAGAGCACACGGAACAGTCTAAAAAGAAACGTCTTTAGGTCAGAAGACATACCGGATTCCTTACTTTTTTAATGATCGCTGCAGTCGAAGAGAAGAACTATAAGAGGAGGACTATTAAACTTTGTGAAGCATAATTCAGGACGTAGGTTGTAGCGAGTAGTGAGAGATGATCAAATGAATACAGGATAAGGAGAAATGAAGGACTGGTTCCATAAGTTTTGGAGAAAAATAAAACTACATAGGAACAAAACGTATCATATTTCTCGTAAATGTATTATAATCTTCCCAATGCATTTTTTAATGAAAAGATCGTTATTTCTAAAAAGCTTATAACAATAAACACAGATACCATAATTTGTTTTGGTTTTATGCTTCAGCTGAAAGACTCACACTAAAATAAACATAATAAGCATTCCACTAATATTTTTTGAAATGGAAATAATTGTGCTGTTGGAAGTAATGATCCATGCAGAGCTTTCCAAAAACTTAAAAAAAGATATTCTGCCTTACAGATAGCCACAATTGTGTTTCTTTCTTTGTGTATATACGACTTTATTACCAGTGGTATTGTAATCTTGCCATGCCGACAGCAAAGGATAGACATAACAATAAAAATAAAACCACTCTGGCCCTCGATCGGTTTCGAACCAGCGGTCTTTGAAACTCGATGCCGGCGCGCAAGCCCCCACGCCAGAAGGAATCGCACGCTTGACAGATCAACAGAATTAGAGCAAAGCGTAAATAATTTTGACAACAAGCGGTAGGTTACAGACAGCATTCAGGGCATTGATACACTGCGAACCACCAATAGTGAATCAAAAATAATAATAATAGTAATTAAAACACTCGTATGTTGCTATCTCATTGTTACGCCTTACATACCATTACTATCGGAAATATGTAGCACATTCGATCAAACGAGCGAAATCTAGTGTGGCATACAGTTCGTGTAGAATAGCAGTACTAGCACGATTAAATAAAAAAATCGTGTGTACTTTAGACAGATTGCGATTGCAGCACGTTGCACTTAACCTATCCTCGCAATGTTAATTGGTGGAAGAGACACTTAATATGGAATACAGATTACCTTGCATACAGAATACAATTAAAAAAAAAAAAAATATCCTGTTCGGGACACACAAAGTAAACAACTTACACAGGTATTCGAGCGCGTAGCCTCTTGCTCACCAATCGGATACATTATTATGCAGGGACCAGGTTAGCTAGGAAGCCAATACGATAAATGTTCCTTAGAAAAAATTAGTAAAACATTTTGCCATTCGTTTAGAACAATTTCAAGAAAACATAAAACAATGAATGTCGATGGCCGAATAGGGTTTCTAAACGGGGTCTTTATATATATATATATATAATCATTTGGCCACATAAACATTCGGACACATGAACACTACAGGACGGTCATGACATTCACATACACACACAAACACCCATTCCCGCGGCCGGATTCGAACCGGCGTCCTTCGGCACGTAGAGCTAGCACTCTAGCCACTACGCTGCCGAGGCCTGCATGTGTTCTATGGTCATCACTCTTGGCTCCGTTGGTTCAGTTGGTTGAGGCACCGTGATATTGTCTGGCGCTGACACGGGGTTAGGTGTGTGGTCCTTGTGGTGGAAGAAATTTTAATCATCGGGACTTGGCCGGGAAGGTAGTAGAGGTGGCGGTGCCCAGTGCCTCATCATCGAAGTCCTATGTTAGATCCAATAAGTCTCCGCAGTGCTCATGGTGATTCGTCCTTCAGGTGGGGACGTTAAGCCGGCGGCCAATTGGTTGCTTTCGGAAGATTAACCTTGAATCGGTCGGCAACGGGTTTCCTTTCATTTATCTCTCATCGACAACACGAACAACGCAACACTGTTCTGTCCTCGCATTTGGGAGGACGCCGGTTCGAATCCCCGTCGGGGAATCCAGATTTGGGTTTTCCATGGTTTCCCCAAATCACTCCAGGTGAATGCCGGGATGCTTCTTTCAAAAGGCAGTGGCCGAATTCATTCCCGTTCCTTGTCCCCAGTCCCATCCCAGTTCTAACGACCTCGACGAGGCGTAAGGCCATACGAAAAAAAAAATCACAACACTGAACACACACACACACACACACACACACACACACATTATCACAGTCATTCACACTTACAACAATACTGTCACACGAGACAATACAGAAGTTGCGATGAAAGGTTAAACCTGCACCATGGTAAACGCCTACGCTCGGATGCGGGCAAGGCAAGAATGTTAGCCACGGTGGGTATGTAATCTTATCGGAATGTGGTTGATATCAGTTGGAAACCGCGCCAGCTTCCTAGAAAAATCAACTGGAGTGACCAATTTCTTATCACGACACTCCAGTTATTCCAGCACGGATTGTTTGGATGGTCTTCGATCAGTGCTAAGTAAATATTGAAACTGTCTTAAGTTTGTGCTTCAAATGGATCAAGCACAAATGCATTCTAAGATGATGCAAGTAGTTGTAGCTACGTCGGGTGTAGAAATGCAATTAAATTTGAGTGAAGATTCAAGCTAGCAGCGACGATAAAATATTAAGTTGTAGATTCCACTTCAAATTATTTGTGGAATTATATTCTAACAGTTAACGTCTTCCAATACAGGATTGACGCTACTCACTGAGTAGTAACATGGCTGGTTAGCGAGAAGGTAATACTGGATAAATAACAAGCCATGTTCGTAATTGATACAGCAAATTCTTTTTCTGTAGGATACCTTTTTATACATTTAGTGAACACTAGGCCAGAAATAGAACTACTAGTAAGACAGAGAACCAGTTTTTGTCTGAGAGCTGTGAAAATGTTTGTTTGAAAAATTACAGACGCAATTTGTTACAGTAGACACTATCACCAATAATAATAACCTATTTGATTCATTCTGACATTATTACACCATATGGTGGTATTCTCATAGAACTCTATATCTGCATATATACTCTGCAAATTACAAGGTTGTGGGTGTTTTGCACCAAAACTAACTCTGTGCATTCCAATCCCGAATAGCACGAGGAAACAAAGAATTAATATAAGTAATATCATTTAATTAATATAAGCATTAGTACGGCACCTAATTTCTCCAGTCTCATCTTTCCTCTCATTGTGAACAAAATAGGTTAATGTACGAAGTATTTTATCGCACTCATAAATGAAAGGAGTTGTTCGTCTATTGTTAAACCTAAAACTTCTGTCTTCTAGACGATTCCAGCCCAATCTACTTAACAATTCTGTTAGGCTTTTGTAAGGACTATGGCAAGCAACCACGAATCGAGCCGCTCTTTTCTGCACCTCTATACTGTCAATCAATCCATTGCAATACGGATCCTAAACAGCACAAATGTGGACAAACGAGCGTTTTGTATGTTACAATCCTTCAAAATTCGATCTATGGATCGCAACTTATAATTAGTTCTAGCTACGATCGAAATTATGTGCCTAAATCAGCAGCTTAAAAGACCGAAATCGAACTGGAGGCGAAATAAATCTCAGTTTCGAAGGATATCTGCATCAGTCAGCTGTAATACTAGCGAAGTCGCCTTGTGTAGTTGCGTACGTCGAGTTACTTATTTTATGTCAGAAATTTATAGTTTTTTGCAGATGTACGGGACAAATCTTGGTCCTACTGAAGTGTACGATACCCTTGGAATGACTTTCTTCCACGTTATGACGTTGTTTGACGCGTGGTGATGTTCATACTAAATATAAAAAGAAGTGGTATTGCACGAAAAACTTCAATATTTAAACGAAAAGTGGATACGTTGATATGATCGTTGGACCAATATTTACACGGTAACATTTTGGATACGAGAAGCCGTGTATTTACAGCTTATTCTTGTCTACGCAAGAAAAGTGTAACATTACGCGCGCCACGGTTAGTGAGTATTACTTCGCGCGCTTTGTGGTAGTCTCGGCGGTATCTTACACTTCGGTATTACTATAGTATCGTAGTACTGACACTACGAAAAACCACTCAGGAAATCAACTTACTTATTGTTTCTTCGTTTATCGCGCCAACACACAGATCAAACTGCTTGATTTAAATGAAGCGCTATACATTCGAGTATCCTATGAAAACTGGTAAAAATTATTTGAAGAAACTGATATAGGGATTCTCTTTTTTAAAGCCACGCGTAGCCTAGGGAAAGCGGGTTAGGAATTACGGAAGCAGAGCTCTCCATATATTCTTTCAAGGCTCTAGATGTATGGGGTGATGTAGCCATGATCACGTCTGGTGTTACCACCAAGAAGTCACCTTTGGTAACAGTCTGAGTGGATCATGGCGTTTTGTTTTAAACAAAAGTTCTGTACTTCATCATGGGCTACGTAATCGCCAGGGAAAACGTAAATTCGAAGAAAAGTTGTAAGCTTATAGGTGAAAGGAATTTGAAATAGAGGTAGACCAATACGAAGAGGAAATACTCTTTATAATACAGGATATTAAAGTAAAATATCGAATGAAATGGTTACCAAGAATGGAAAAGAAAATAAGAAACGGAGTCCAATCTACAAGGAGATCGACTGAAATGTCGGCATTTAATTCTAGAGCAGATTAAAAACTAAAAGCAAAATAACAAGACAAAAGCTTCAATACAACCCTACAGAGATACAGCTACCAGAAAGACTAGCTAAAAGATGAGGGTCACAGTGCATACAATTAAACAGAAATACGACGCAAGTCATAAGGGAATTCTAATAGATCATAAGCAAAGCGTTTTAACCTAGTCAATTTCCATCTTAAAATGAATTTGAATAGATTCTTCTCATTAACATAACTTTCAAATTTTTAAAGAAACACACACACACAAAATGAGTACGGTATGATATTAATAACGTTCTTTGCCGCAAAGGAATCGGCATTTCTTCAAGAAGGAAATAACCTTAAACGGAAAATGATATTTAGCCTTCGAGGCAAATCGGACAACTACAACTTCACCTGTAGTATTTAAAACCCCATGAATGATTTTCTCACGAATTTAATTTTCACGATTGGTCTGTAGATGAAGATACCAGAACCAGTGTTTTCTTTCCACGTAGATAATTACATAACCGATTTGAAAGATTTGCCTATTGTCTTATGCTTGACTAATTCAAGTTAAGGGGAAAAAATCGCTGCTATATTTAATCGAATAATGGACATGTTACGATCTCTGGGCCAGTAATATTTTTACAGTAATTAGAAGGAATATTATCTCCATGTATATAGTCTCTTTTCGTCTACGAAACGCTGCCATGCGGAATTACGTAACTACTTATGTCTTAGACAGTTAGTACTGAAGAAAAATGTTCTAGCGGTGTCACATAATTTGTATGCACCACAACATTCATTAGAAAACAAACGTAACCGTCAGTTGACACAACCGCAGACCGACATTGCAGAGCTGTCACGTGAGGCAGGACTGGCGAGCGAATCTGTACTTATCAGTCCGGCCCTAACACTTGTTTTCTTAACATCACATCGTGTTTACAGTGGCGGATACTTTGTTTGGATAACACAAAACAATAACAAATAAGGGGATTACTGGAGAACGCGATTCCGTTAGGAAATGGTGGCTTAATACTGCAGTAGTCAAACGTAAGACACCGCTATAAATACTTTCCGAAGTATATTTAACACTGTCATGTTCGTCCAGGGTGTATTACAACCTAATTTCTGCTATAAAATAATCACCAGATCGTATTACAACGGAATTACTGCCTAAAAATAATACGTCTTGCTATTGACTACAGCAGTATTATGACGTCATTAATGAATTTTGTTATAACGGAATCGGTATCTCTAATAGACCCAAATAAGAAGTATCCAAGTGTAATAGGTTAGTCGAACCAAAGACCAACTGCAACCCATCTTTTGCAGTAGCCGAGATCTACATTAAAGATGCGTCGTGTTGTAACGACTGATTCGCATACACCGTGAGCGTGGTTTCGAAAGAGAGTGCGATCTCTCGCGATAGCGGTGCGCCTCCCCACCTACCTCCTACTTATAGCGGGCCAGTGGGGGCGCTCTACTCACCACAGTGCTCCCGCGGCGACGGAAAAAGACAGCAGCTTCCAGAGTCGCAGCCATGAAGTTCAACTGGAGACCCGTCTTCAACAAAGGTGAGGCCTTCATAGCTGGCGCCACCGGCTTCCTTATTACTGTTTGTTTACATTCGCCGAGATGTTTGTGGACACATGATCAGGCGTACTTTACTGCTGGCCACAATTTGTTTTGAATTCAGTGTGAATTTTCACTCGTAATTTCGTCACTCTCACAACTCTGTAGACTAGATGTTAGTTATTCTCAAAGAGGTTGTTTTATGATTATGTTAAACCTCAGATCGCATTAAGACGGTTGTTTCCTTCGTTCTTAGACAGATAGTTTGTTTAGGTATGAGGGTTTAGTCGATGTTAATCAAAGAAATGTTTTATACATTAGGATTGGATAGGTATTTTTGTTTTTCATCCGATGCGAGAATGTTATCGGAACAGCGTAAGGGTAAATACTTTTATCTCTGGAAGTCTTAGCCTAATTTAAACTTGGGAAACTTAATTTTAATACCTATGCAACATTAGTGTAATACCATTAATAAACAAGTTACGCATGTAAAAACAAATAATACGAGTTGTTACTACAATAAATGTGTGTTAACTACGTGATCATCTTTAGTTTTCAAAAGAGTAAAACAAAATTTACTATGCATCATAAAACGAATTTTTTCCACTTTGAACAAAGTAGTTAGAATCGACTATTCTTTTTTTTTTTTTTTTTTTTTTTTTTTGACCACATTGAACATAGAAATGATACAAATTTTACTTCCGTGTTCAATTAACATTTTTTGGAAATTATTCTTAGTATGTCCCAATCAGACTGCATTCTTTACGGTTGATTGCTCGTATATGTATTGTGATAGCGTTCTTATCATACATTCATATCTAAAAGGACATAGGCGCACCATACGTTGGTTCACTCCTAATTTTAGTAGTGGAAAGCAACTCTGATTATCTGTACAGATGTTGTAGAATACGGAAAATAAGAGCGCTTATTATAATTCATTTTACTACCGTGCTAGACAGTGCCTTCATACGCAGCTTTTAAAAGTGAAGTTGCTATGGTTTTCAGTCACTTTCTTTCCCTATGGCTTTGCTCCTCGTCGATGTCAGCAGAGGCGGGAGAGAACTGGAAGCATGGAACGGGAAGAAATTAGTCGATGGCCTTTCCAAGGAACCATACCGGCATTCGCGTTGAGTGATTTAGGGAAACCATGGAAAACAGAGATCTGGATGGACACACGGAGATTCGAATCTGTGTCCTCCCTAATGCGAGGCCAGAGCGTTATCGCTCATGCACCACGCTCGGTGCTTACCTTTCTTTTCGCGTGTAAGCTCGCGGTTATTAAAATTGTGACATTGCTAAGGTAACTTCATATTTAGAGTAAATGATCGACTCCACGTTGATTTAGTGTTATTCTGATGGCGAAATGAAGATTTGTTTGAATATAGCCACTTGGTGGCAATTGGGAATTGCTGATCGGGAAATCTACAAGAAAGCTGCTGAATGGCGGAAATAAATTCGGTATTAGTTACCTACAATCATACGTATCTTCAACAGAGAGAGAATACTTGGCTTCGTTAATGTGAATTTACATATTACAATTGTAAATCTTTTATATCGTGCCACTTCAAATATTCCTAGTTTTTAGATACATGTCTAGTTTTATTGCTTGTAGGCTAAAACTTTGATAGAGCAATGCTTGAATGGATACTAATTACTTTGATAACATTTCGATTAAAATATAAGTATTATTTCAATAAATTCTGCCACACTAAGTTAAATTACAATGTCAGTTGAGCGGTTTGGTGGCTCAGTGGTTAAGGCGTCTAACTAGTTATCGAAAGGTCCCCGGTTCGAATTCCAGTTTCGGCGGGTATTTTCAAATGCCCCCAACCTTCATATCTGACAAAGCTTGCTTTGTGCGTCAGAACGCTTCCATGATTCAGATAGAATGTTATACTGTAGGTCCCCTATACCCGGTAGTATTACCGGGGTAGGTTACGACAAGGGCGTCATTACCAAGACACGATCCTTTACCGTGTCGGTTGTACGCAATTGATCGACATCAAATTCAGTTTCATCTGATGGTTACGATGCCACATGTACTACTGTCTTCAGTGTACATTAATTTGTAATAGGAATACATTTTTTTAGTGACTTTATATGTATGATACTGTCCGTGATGTGGAATTATCATTATATACCTGTCCGAGAAAATTCATGCTTAAGAAAACAGTTCTAGCGGTATTGTATAGCTACTCATTTTTACTTTGAAATAAAGTTGTTCATTGATTACAGTATAATTGTTGTTGAATGTTGTAAATGTCATACGCATCATACGCAAAATAAATAAAAAAAATAAATTATGTTTAATTCTGTTTTCAAAAAATCGCTTCGAGCTTCTCAGTTGGCTCATTGGTAAGGTGTCTGACTGTTCCGAGAGTCAATCGTTCGAACTCCGGTTTTTAGTAGGTTTTTTTTGGTTTTTGCACGATGATTTATTGGGTCGTGTTTGATGCGTACTGTTATCGCGATACTATACAAACGACCTCATTAGCGTCAGTTTAAGGTCGCCGACTAGAGCCACGTGCGCCGTTTTATATCTCTACTGTGCGCGTGATCGCCTAGATATGTGACCACTCTCGCAAGCAGTGAAAGCCGAGAGCGGGCAATGCAGATCAGATTAAGCACGTTTGTTGCATGTGTCCAAACAATTGCGCGGTACCAAAAACACTCGTAGAAACCTTGTTCTTGACATATTCCTGAGATTCATACTGTGGATCACGAGACTCGGTATTTTACTGACAATGCTGATCAAGCTTTGATTGCTTTCGCTAGGATTGATATTACTCTATTAGAATGGAGGAATTTTATTTGAACCCGTATGAAATCAGTCGGAGGAATATATTACAGTACAGAATGTGATTTTTAAACCAGTAATACAACCGAGTAATGGTTAAAGGTTATTTATTTAGCATCCCCAAATTCCGCATAATTTTCAAAATTTTTAATCAGTTTTCGTTTTTTAACACAAATCATTTACTTAATTTCTCTGTCCTCCATAGTTTCCAAAAGTAAAGTCTTTAGCAATATTCCCATGACACAGTACCCGATTCCGGGTGTAGAAAGTTACCATGAAGGATATTGTACTCCATGACAACTTTGTTGAGGAGATGAACTGAGGTGGTTTCCTGTTACTTTCACCGATGTGTGTTCGCATGCTTTATTATCGGTGTGGATAACTTTCATAGTATGTGTGTTTTTGTTGTATGAAATAAAAGATGAAAGAGGGATAGGGAGTAAGCCGGTGCCGGCCCGTACAGGTCTACTCTTCCGAAAGACAACGAGCGGCCGACCGAGCGTGGCGGTGTAACTGTTAGCGTTCTTGCCTCACATTCGAGAGGACGGCGGATCGAATCCTCGTCCGGGCATCCAGATTTGGGTTTTACATGGTTTCCCAGATCACTCCAGGCAAATGCCGGGATGCTTCCTTCAAAAAGGCCATGGCCGATTTCCTTCCCATTCCTTGCCCCCATTCCTTGCCCCCATTCCTTGCCCCCATTCCTTGCCCCCATCCTTGCCCCCATCCTTGCCCCCATCCTTGCCCCCCATCCTTGCCCCCCATCCTTGCCCCCCATCCTTGCCTCCCATCCTTTCTCGTCTCTAAAGACCTCGCTGTTGAGAGACGTAAAACAGTTAAAACGAGCGGCCGCCAGGCTTGATGTCCCCATCAACGACAAATCATCATGAACAGTGCCGAATGCCCTCACTGCATACGTTCCGCGGAGAGGTTTCGGGTTCACCCCAGGACTTTGGTGTACAATCTGGTGATTAGGAATTGTGCAACACCACCACTCCTACCCTGCCGGCAAAGTGCTTTTGGTCTCGGTTTCTTCAACCACTAAGACTCGACCCAGCCAACCCCGTGTCAGCCATCACGTTGCAGTAACAAATTCAGCCAACGGAGCGAGCTTGTTACCAGTATAAACTTCTCTGAAACGAATACTTCTTTATTATAAAATCGTTCATGTCTTTATTCATATCATTTTATACCTTGTGGTAAGAGGTTAAATCTGATTCCTTTCCGGCTTACTGACATTGAATTTTAGTGATTGTTAGTGTAAGATTGTAGTAACGTAACTGCAATCAAAATGTTGTAACAGCTGACAATTTTGATTTCTGTAGTCCCCACTCGGTACATAGCTACCTTTGCACATGTGTAGTGTTCTTTTCTGTTTGTGATTGAAATATTTTATGGATATTTAAGAGTGGTGATACACATAACGATTCAATACTCATAAAATCTCTTGTCAGAGTTGCTCTAAATAATGAAAAACTTATGCTGATGTCCTTCTGTTTCGCAGTTTCATCCAGCAACGATCCTAATATTCACAAATTTGCATTTTTTTAAACTGACGTACACCGCTGTTGTTCAAGATTACAAAAAAATTATCACATTTTGAAATGGTACGTCATCCGCTAAACGTCTTTATTTTTTACAGCTATTCTTGTTAACCTCCATTTCGGCATGTCGTTTTCTAGAATACAAAATCTAAAACGGTATTCTAGTTATCACTTTGGTTACTAAAATTTTTTATTATCTTTTCTTTACTAATCTCTATAATTATCCTTTTCCATTATTTTATTGGACAACTTTTGTCATTCAAGAATGAAGCAGAATCCTTAAAATGATCAGAAAATTGGCGTTTCTTAGGCAGTTTTCGCAACTGCATCCCATTTCGCAACAACAGTGTACCCCAGATCACCCCTTCATTTGAGTATCCTGTTATCTATCCACATTGTTACAATTAGAGAGTGCTGAGAGGATGTACCAAGTAAGTGAGGTAACTCTTACATGAGTATGGAACTCACATTATGATTATCAAATACAGGAATCAGGCAGAGTGCCAAGGCGGGCAGCTAGATTTGTTTGTGTAAATTACATCGGAGCGTAATCAGTAACTGATATGGCAAAGAAGTTCGGTTGTGAGCCTTTGGAAGGCAGCGGTTTCGTTACACACCTACTTTGCCATTACGCGAAGGCAGTGCTGGAAGGCGTATATTGGCGACGACGCCAGATGGATATTGGTAAAAGAATTAGGAGTGTTAAGTAAACTATCATCGAGCGGTCTGGCTGATCAGTGGTTAAGTCGTCTGACTAGAGATCGAAAGATCCTCAATTCGAATCTCTGTCTCTGCGGAGTTTTGAAAGGACCTTAACCCAACCTTCACCTCTAATACAGCTTACTGTGTATATGAAATACGCTAGAACACTTTCAGATTCCACATTAAAATGTAGTTCCCCTGTACCCGGGTTAGGTTAAATCAGCCGCGACAAGAGTGCGAATTAGAAAATTCAATCCTGGCCCTTATTTCTAATCTCGGGATAATCCAGAGATTTGGGACGGCAATAAAAAACATACAAAAAATATGTAAGAATCGGTTTTCTCATTGTAATTTTACTAACATATGTCCCTACACAATAGTCATTTATTAGTTAACAGACATGAATTTAGACAATCACGATAGTTTTTCAAATAAAAAATTATTTTCTCTATAAATTTTAGCAGGCAATTGACTTTTACATAACAAGCAAAGTAGAAACACATATTAAAATATGAATCAGTCATATCCACCTTCTTATAGTCAACAACTCAATATTTTAAATTTAGGTTTCTGCAATTTGCAAAAATACGATCAAAGAAATAACAAAGCGTTGAATGTTTGATGACTCAGCCTGCTTCTTAATTTATTGCACATGTATGCTGCTGCCGAGAAAGCGCTTTCGGGTCCTATTAAAGTTGGAGGATTGTTAATAAATACTTATAAGCTCATTGCAAATTATATCTCCGACTGGAGCTTGAGACTTCAAAAAATTGATTCCCTACTTAACTATTTTAGAAAAATCCGATTTTGCGTATGATTATCGAGACAGTATTTTCATGCTTTTCTCTATACCTTCCTGAAGTTTTTCTTTGGGATTTAAATAACTTTTGATTTCAACTGTGGGTTTGGTTTCCATCATTTGCTTGTTATGATCTGAGAAGTCTCCGTTAACGAAAGTGTCTGTTTTTTATAATAAAAGTTTGATAGGGCTGTAAATAAATCCCTTATGTTATCGTCCACTACTCTCCCACAACCATAGAATGACTTCCAAACTTTGCACATACCCATTATTTTAGGTAACTTTACTAATTAACTAAAAGAATAATTCTACTTACGCGATGTAAAGCGCAGCTTTTTAGACACCTTTTCACTCACAATTACCAGCGCAAACGCGATTAAAATCAGTTGTTAAAATAAGATAAGTAAGTTAAAGTGACAGAAACAGATAAAATGATTGCGTTTCGATCGGAAATTTTGCGTTTTCTGACGTATGTTTAACAGCAGTTCTTCCTGTTTTTTTTGTCAATCCCGAAAATCCCGGGATCGAGAAATTTAATTCTGAAAATTTCAGGACTGGGATCCCAGGATTCCGAAATTCTGAAACCTCTAGTGCGAATGCGTGACATATATCTATATAAACTCTTGTCACCTGGCAGTCGAACCCTTCGGTGACTTCCTGGGCAACAATGCCATACGCATTTAATTTTGTTAATTAATAAGAGAATAGGACAAATTATTTTTCAGGTAAAGGATTGGAATAAATTATCAAGGGATATACTTAACAATTTACCTCAAACATTGAACGAATTGTTCGTTGTTGTTGTTGTTATGGCTTAAGGGCGCGTCGACAACGAGGTCATTAGCGCCCAGGATTATTAGTTAAATGGGGTTGTAGGTGATTAGAAAAATTGTCAGCGGGGCTTGTGCTCCATCGCAATGAAATTAATTATACCAATTATTATTGACGTCAATCGTTTGTACGGACATTTCATTAATAAATTTATTCAGAACATTTTTCTCAAGAAATAAATCTGAAATTTCTGTCCACGTGGTGTACTTTTATTGTACCATAAGGAACATTAATTTATCCTTCGTCTCTGCCGACAGACGAAAGATGCTTACGAATAATGAGAGCTGTTGTGTCGCTAGTTGTACGCTGCGCATTATGCCTAAGTGCGGACTATTTTAAGCGGCCAACGATTCCGCCAACGAGCCTACGTAAATTTCCTGTATACCAGACTGAGCTTAGAGGAACCGTAAAGGGACGAGGAAGAGAGTTTGCCCACTGGAGGCAGTAGTTCGAGGGGAAAGTGAGAACGGAGTGCACGTGATAGAAAGAACCGGTATATTGCCGTCACGTAGGAGACTGTCATCCGACAATGCTTCAAACCTGTCCGACTGCGAGCTACAATCTTGACGAGGAATGCCCGGCGGTTTGGCAGAGGTACAACATGGGTTCCGAACGGTTCATTCTCTTAGCGGTTTCGTTATTATTTACGGTTGTTATTAATTACTATTTTTAGTTTGCGTATAGTTTTGAATTCTGTTTACTTTAAGTTCTTTCGCTTTTAGAAGTAAACTGCTTATCACATCTATTTATAATTTATTGCAGTCTCTAACTCCCCTGACTAAAGAAGAAAATAAGCAATTCCGTTATGCCTACATCTTTTAAATACTCTGTACAGGGGCGTAGTGCAGTGCACCGAGGCCCCTACGCTCAGGGGGCCTCCAAGCATACCTCTGGGGGCCCCAAGCGCAGTTCAGAGGGGCCCACGAGCCTTCATGGCAAACTAGCGACCTTTTTTTTAGCTCTACAGTCGTCTAAGGGGGCCCCTGAGACACAGGAAGCCCCTCACTAAGGGCCCTCTCACTGGTCAGGGGGGCTCACAACCACTGCTCAGGGGGCCCCTAAGCACAACTCAAGGTCCCCATCCTCGGCTCAGGGGGCCCTTACCAGCAACACAGAGCAAAATAAAAGGTCGCCCATCTGGCCTGAGGGCCCAAAATAAATTTTTTGCACCGGGACCCTTGTTGACCTAGCTACGTCACTGACTCTGTAGAGTTATAGCTTACGCGTCTTGTGGTCAAGCCATCCTAATAATCAGTGGAATTAAGATAGCCAAAAAAATGCAAAAGAACATATTTATCTGTAGATAGTGATGGTCACCAAATTTTAAGTTCTGCTGTTTGCCGTTGTCATCGCCGTACATGGCCAAGGCCAGAGAATTTTCAAACAGTTCCGAAGGGCATTTGCTTTGAGTACCGGTGGACACACATGAGAGACGAAACAAAGTCAACTTTACCGACAGAGATATTCCTTTGCCTGAGGTGAAAAACAGAAGAAAAGGTGGTTTTTTTTTCCATGCTCATTTCACGATATGATGCATCCATTACAAACATGCAAATCATCCGACCTCTCTCAAAGTCAGATATCTGGGTATATCTGTTTGCCACTCTTCCCCTCGGCATGCTTGGTAACCGAGAACGCGTAGACAAAAAGTGCCACGTTGCTCCACTCTTAAGATGAACAACATAGCAATTTTGCATAGTAAATATCCCATTAATTCGAATACTATTAAATCTACAATTTTCAATTTTTAATCATTCAGTACCCTTTATATCGTGATAGTGGACAAGTTTCATACATTTATCACAACTCCGTCTGTGAGTAACTCTTTACATTTCCACGAGTATAGAAAAGTGTTGGTTCTGTGCGTGGTTTTATGGTATTAAATAACTGCATACTTCCCGAAGACACTAAAACTTGTATCGTTTCGATAAGCAAACTTGTCTAGTAGTTTTGAAATATTTAGAATATTCCATCGCACCAAGAAACAGTAACGACGAAAATCATTGCACTTTATAGCGACCATGTATCGTCTATTAATTCCCGTTAGTTAAGAGTTTAATTGGTTGAGATAATTCCTGTTATCTGACGAGCTTTCAAACAAGTGTTTTATCTGAAGCTGTAGCTTCTGTAAAAGTCTTACGTTACGACACAGAGTACTTCAGATCTACAAAATACAATTAATTGGTTGCTGATACTGGTTTGTGAGAGGAATCATAAAGAAGTGCCATTACTTGATATTAAAAAAGTAACAGAAATTATTTTTTAGTTATTATTTACTAGCTCGTACCCGCGACTTCGTACGCGTGGATTAAGAATTTTTTTTTGCCAGAATTGAATATAAAAAGTTGTCGGTAACGAAGAATTGCTCCCAAACAACACCGAGTCGGCATAATATGACAGGAAAGCTATCACAATATCATTCCACCGTCGAACCTGTCTCTTGAAGAGAATCAATTTCCAACATATTTCTGTCACCATTCGATAAGGTCTCAAAATTTCGTGACTACAACTGTTAATCATACTGGAAAAAATACAGATTTTCTTGTCAAATTCCATCAATATCGATATAGCCATTTAGTCGTCAAGACGTAACAAAAAGACAGACTTACTTCTGTATTTATAGTAGTATTTCTGCGGTTCACACACACACACACACACACACACACACACACACACACACACACACACTGACTGCGAACAACCCCTGAGGAATCATAATAACGTAAAAAAGTGTACACCTACAGCATTGCAAGACTACCTATGATTTGCTTCGCATTGCACCCCTAACTTTGTAATATCTACAGTTTAACATTAAATACGAATAACCGACGGCCCAGGCGTGACTCTTACGATCAAAAACAATTTTTAAATATCTTAGCCTCCACGGAGATTTGAACCGGAAACCACGACCCAAAAATTAGTAAGCCAGTGCTTTAGCCACTGAGCTACATGACCGCTACACGGAAAAACAGTAGAGAGACATCAATATCCAACGCGTCTGTCTATTGCCGTTCAGTAGTATTTCGAAATTATGAGACAACATGTATTATTTATACAGATCATTTTTCAACCAAATGTAGACAGTATTTTTCTCCTTGTTTCAAAGGATAAGTGTGCAAAGTTTCATCGAGATCGGATGAAAACTGTGGATTTGTATGAAGAACAAACTAACAAACAAACAAACGTACATACATTCATCTTTATATACACAGATTTATTTATTCGTTGAGGCCAACTAGGGCCACGTTAAGCCTTTGTGCATTTGGCAGCGAGTTTCTTCTTCCTTTGGGCCCAGAACTCCTTCATTCGTTTTGAATGTGCCTTTTTAGTTATTATTTACACTGAGAAAATCGTATATTACTCGTTACATAATCGTGTCACTAATATAGATGTGAACCGATTCGTAACACGAGTTTCTCAGCTGCCTTCTAACACCTCATATTTGCGGCCAGAATTTACTTTTTAGTTATTTGCAACTTATTGCCTTTCAAGATGCGTGAGAGATGAAAATTGCTTGAAATAAGTAGAATGTTTTTTTTTTTAACTTGCTGCCGGACGTTTTTTTTGTTTTTTTGTTCGATATCGGTTTAATAGAATTAATCATGTTGTGATTCCCAACAGAAAATTTAATGCATTTATATGTACTGTTGGCATCCAGCACGCTGTTAAATACAATATAAAGATTTTGCAGAGACTAGTAATTATTATTTGTATTACCTAAATATTGTGTATTATTGCGCAATGATTTCATTGTGTTGTATGAAGTGTCAAGATGGCACGCAAGCACACGTATTCCAGGAGTTTTTGTGACTGGCTACTCCGACAGGCTGCTAGTGGGAGGGGCTATCTTCCGGGCTTAAAATTCGGAAGTCCTCCCGTTGAATCATCGGTCCGGCCAACCTAGTTCCCGTTTTCCATTGTTTCCCGAAATCATTCCAAGCGAATGCCAGGATAATTCCTTCAAAATATCGTGGTTGAATTCCTTCCCGATCTTTTCCCCCCCCCATCCTTTCCCACCTATAATCACCACGATGAACAGTATAGCCGTAAAACCACATGAATTTGCTTAGTAAGTTTTATACGTGTTATCACGTACCTACGGAGCAGAAAATACTGAACAGATAAACAAGTAGCAGAAATTGCTAGGATAATTGGCATTATTGCCGAGTTTATTCCATTGGGTGACGAACAACATCACGGTCCTTCTAAACTGCAGCGCCAAACTCATTTACTTGTGCCTACTTAATATCATTGCGATAGCTTCCTTGTGCTGTTTAGTCAATCGAAGTTACAGTGGAATGAAATATGGAAAATGTTTGTTACACTAGGTCTAAACTAGTAAAGGATACGATATCCGGCAAAGTTGTCGATCGGTGATAAGGTTGAAACCTCGATTTCTCTCTGTGACTCGAGGCCAAACGTGATGTGGAAAATCTGTTGTGATGAAATGATGCAGAAATACTGCAAACAGCGGTATTAGCCGACGCTGAAATTAGAATGTTTGTATTCAACGGGACCAGAACTTTCTCCGAGACATGTATGGATTTTCTATTGAAAGTTTTGATAGCTAGTTTGGATATTCCCGCTGTATATGAAAACATCGTTTTGTCACGAATAACAACGTCACCCTTTCCTAAGACGTCTCTCTGACATCTTCGCTGATTTATTGAGTCCAAATGATTGTTAATTGCGCCATCAAACAATTGCGACCTAGAAAGAGTCATACTGAGGAATAATTTCTTGTTGCACACGTGTTTTTTGAATTGTCTACCTTTTAATTGTTGTTTGACAGGGATTTTACTTGCTTACTGAGTTTGTTATACATAATTGCTAGTCTCATAAATAATCCAATTAACTTTCTTATCAAATTTTTCTATATTCTAGTGCTACGGTATTCTGGCGCTACAACCAAAACAATCACGGACGGGTTTTACGCCTTCGCAGAAATTTTCAGGACAAAATTAAAAGGAGATGGTTTTACCTTGTCTTGAATTGCGTAAATAGTATCGATAAGTTATATTGTATCTGTAATTAAATGTGTATGACCAGGGATCGGATTTCGATTTTACATGGTTACCAAGATCATGTCACACGAATACTAGTATGGTTCCTCCAAATTTTATTTTTGTGGCTTTACGCCTCGTCGACGTCAAGGTCATTAGAGGCGGGATGGGATTGGGGACAAGGAACGGGCAGGAATTCGGCCATGGAAAACCCAAATCTGGATGCCCGGACGGGAATTCGAACCGGCGTCCTCCCGAATGCGAGGTCAGAACATTAACCGTTTACCCACCACGGTCGGTGGTTCTTCCTAAAGAATTGTTACCCATTCCATACGCCTAATCTTCTCCCATCGTAATGCCCGCCGAAAAAATATGCTGTAATTATTTATTTCAGTTACATCTTGTCCGAGCATCCAGATTTGCGTTTTCCATGGTTTCCCCAAATCACTCCAGGCGAATTCCGGGATGCTTCCTTCGAAAATCCCATTGCCGAATTCCTTCCCATTCCTTGTCTCCAGTCCCATCCCGCCTCTAATGACCTTAGCCATCGACGAGGCGAAAGTCGTAAAAAAAATAATCTTAAGGTGTCATCTAAATTATGATAGAGACTCTAAATTATGATAGAGACTCGTACTACATTTCCATACTTCCTACTGAATATGCTGTAAGAGCGAAAGATATATAAAAGGAAAAATCTTCTCAAGTTACCAGACGTTTCTAAATGTGACAATCACGAAACATTTGCTGGCTCACTATGTCTGCTGTCATTTTCAAACATTTTCATTTTGTTAAAAACGAGGGCGGAGATGTGGTCCCTCGAAACATTCCAGCATTATGGCATTATAATGCTCCTGGGAAGTCGAGAATCTGTTATTGTATATTTTAGCGACATACAAAATGCGCGTGTTTCTGCAGTAATATCGCTTTATACTGGCAGTTGTATTGTGATACTAAACGTCATTGAATACTCAAATAGGGTAAGAATATTTGCAATTCTGCGCTGGTGAATCCCATCAAGAAAAACGTTTTCGCTGCTGTCCTTGAATAGCGTGTCAAAGTAAAGGTGCTGACTCAAGTCTGTCTCGCTTCCGTCGTTGAACTGACTTCAAAATTTACGGCCGCCATTGTGTGGCGAGGTAAGGGCTTGAAAAATACCAGTTAGAAAAACTAGCGCCGTCATTGTGTGGTGGCTACATATTCGCCAGGGCTCTACGTTTCAGAGCACATAATGTTACTTCCAGTCCTTTTTCTACGGATTCACGGACTGAGCATTTTCAGTATTTAATCTTTTGATATCTGTGCTTACGTACCTTCTGGGAACACAACTTGTGTATTGTGCCTGCCTTCCTGAGTTACATTCATAGTCGGATCAACATGAACAAGTAATCGCAAGACTGTGTGGAGAGATACTTTCGCTAAATGGAAACAACATAGAGCAGTTCTGAATGTATGAGAAAGGCTGAGAAGTAGCGAATGAGACTCCGATTGTTTCCCGACAGCTGTGCAAACAGCGACTTCTTTCTTGCCGGGGGAGCGTGCATAAACCACGTAGTTCCATTTTGGCCTCCTGTGAACCCCCCCCTCCCCCCCCACGTAGCCCCACGTAGCCCCAAGTAGCCCTACGTGGCTTTTACCTCTATCCTCGCCCCCCCCCCCACAACGTAGCTTGTTTCCCTTTTTTATTCCAGAAGACATTTTGTACTGTTTTCACTTGTCAGACTATTGTAAATTACATAAAGAGATAATTAACTGAGGTAAATAAATATTCACATGCTGTTGTGTGTTCTGATCCTCATTTTAACTGTGAAAAATGTTATGAAAGATAAGCTACGTGGTCTGGCTCGGGAACCCCCCTCCCCCCCACGTAGCCCAGCGTATCCTTGCAGCCACCCCCCCCCCTCCCGCCCCTAGACCGAGCCACGTAGTTTATGCACAATCCCCCGGGTAGTTAAACCAGTTTGCGTTGCAATCTGAGAGGAACGCTCTTAGTTATAGGCATTATCACTTCACTGGAATTGCCTTTGTTGCGAGGAATCCATAGCTAGAAATATGACTGAACAGTAATTACTTCGAAATATTCTGAGGATGTATAGAATTAAAAAAAAAATGTATTACCCATTTTGCTGCGAGTTATTACTATGTATCTACGTCGTGTATCCTTCCTTCGGCAACAATCAATTTTCAACACGCATATTTGTTTGTAAATTTTTATATTCTGTAATATTTTATAATCATGATGTATATGGATGAAGGTGAGGGTCCCGATCACAAGTTGTGAACCAAGGAGGTCAGCTCCATATTTCCATGCTTAACATTCGGCACTACCGGCCTCGGTAGCGTAGGGGCTAGAGAACTGATAGTCGCCGGTTCGAGTCCGGCCGAGGGCATGGATGTTTAGGTTGTGTGTTGTGTGTTGTGTTGTGTGTTGTGTTGTGTTGTGTTGTGTTGTGTTGTGTTGTGTTGTGTTGTGTTGTGTGTGGGGGTATGGTGTGTTGTGTTGTGTTGTGTTGTGTTGTGTTGTGTTGTGTGTGTGTGTGTGTGCGCGCGCTGTGTTGTGTGTGCTGTGTTGTCCTACAAATTGAGCGTTCAGATAAAAATTCGGAAAGATTAATTAACATTGACGATATATAAAAAAATACATTGAGTGCTGGCTGAATGGCTGCAGACCGATTGCCAAACGCAAAAAAAAATTAATCAAAAAACAAAAAAATACATTCGGCACTAATGAGAAGCTGGCGCCATTAGCACCACGATCCAGTGGTTCCTTACTGCCTTAACGAGTTATCTCTTCCGTGTTCATTGAATAAGGCTAACTGAGTAAGGGAAACAGTGACTGACTTTTATCTTCGGAGAAATATCCTTGGTTTGATCGGGGATCAAAGACCAGACGTCCGCACAGCAGTGGCCTATCTAATCAAGACAAGCAAATTAAATCAATTTATAATGGCACATTGTCCTCGAAGACTGCCTGTTTTAATAGGTAGAAGCCATCAGCTACCTGCGTGGTGTCTGGTTCAATCTCCGGTAGTGGAAGAAATTTTTATCTGGATCAGGCCGGCAGAATGGGAGAGGTGACGGTGCATGATTCCTAATAACCAGATTGTGTACAAGTTCTGGATAAAATATCAAACTTCTCTGCAGAGCGTATTCGGTGAGGGCATACGTAGTGTTGTAAAAAAACGGTTTTTTTTTCTGGCTTGAAAAAAAAAACATGAAAAAAACTTTGAAAAAAAACATGTTTTTTTTCTGGAACTCGTTTTTTTTCACAACTACTAAATCTCAAATTTCTAAGGCAGTTATCGTTTAAAATGACTGTTTTAGAGTTTATTCTAAGTACTTCTCTTAGTTTAAAATCTACTATATTTATCTGGTTCAGTAGGGAAAAAAATTACGAAAATATTGGCAAAATTGACTGAAATTTCCTTTATGAACGGGGATTTCCCGAAGAGACTAGGTTGCGCGAAAAGGAATCCCCATTCCCCATTGTTTGGATTGCTACTTGCTATTTGAAATAGTGCTGCCAACCCTACAAAATTACGTACAGATCTTTTTTAAAAAAATAGGAATTTAAAATTTATCCACGGTTTTTTTGCATCTTTTTATTACTTATTGGGCTTTCCTTATATTCGTATACTTGTTAACTCTCAGAGTATAGTGGTACTAACTCATTAAATTGTCAGTAAGGGAGCGTGCATAAACCACATAGCTCCATTTTGGCCTCCTGTGAACCCCCCCTCCTCCCCCACGTACCCCCACGTGGCTTTTGCCCCCCCCCCTCCCCCCCGCTCACGTAGCACGTAGCTATCTTCCGTTTTGATTCCAGAAGACATTTTGCACTGTTTTCTCTTGTCAAACTATTGTAAATTACATACGGATATAATTAACTGAGGGAAATAAATACTCACATGCTGTTGTGAGTTCAGTTCCTCATTTTAAGTGTGAAAAATGTTACGAAAGGAAAGTTACGTGGCCTGGCTCGGAACCCCCCCCCCTCTCCCCACGTAGCCCAGCATAGCCTTCCAGCTAACCCCTCCTCCCTCGGGACCGAGCCACGTAGTTTGTGCACGGTCCCTAATTATGAATCGTTTCCTTGCAACCGTTGGTGTAAACAAACGACTGAAAAGAAGTAAAGCTCCTATTTTGTAAGATAATAGATTTTAATTCAAACTTAAAAGACCGTAACACAGAATTATCAGCACAGTCTTTATCCACAGTGTGTACTTTGCTCACTATTTAAAATTGCAATTTCAAAATCTTTTGCGTACAATACAAGAACAACCAGTAAAAGAAAATTTAACTATTTCTGAAGTTATGGATCTAGAGGAGACAGAAGAAGAGACAGAAAATTCCGACACCGATCGAACTAATGTTGGTAGTGCTGATACTAGTGAATGTGGTACTGACATAGAGGATGAATAAAATTATGTTACCTATATAGATACACGTATGAATAATTATGTGAGACATTATGTGATTCAGTAAGACTTAAAACACACATGTAAAATGGAAGTTCCTTAAATAAAACTATAATTTATAAAATATATTGTTTTCTGAAAAAAAACAAAATTTAGAAAAAAAACACGGGTGCTAGGTTTTTTTCATGTTTTTTTTTCACAAAGCTGAAAAAAAACATTTTTTTTTTTTCAGTTTGCAACACTAGGCATACGACACTATCGATGGTGGAGGAACGGAACTGGCCGTCCTAATTATATAATCAGGCCGAGGACAACGCCTTTTGGAAGAATCTAGCCAATCTTCTACTTAGGCGTGCTTAGAAGTGTTCTACCGCTTCTTTTAAATAATGCTGTGAGGCTAAGGAAAAAGTTACCCTGCAACTCAGTGTGGCAAATCACCAGTTTAAAAACATTTAATGCTGCAGTCTATAATGTAGTGTGGCCCAAGTTCTTGAGACGTAACCGAAATTTTTGAAATTAGTGTGAATTTTTTAAAAATCGCTTAAAATGCAGTTAGTATTTAGGTGAATCAGCTTCCAGCAATCTTAATGTCAATACAGATAACACTGTTCGAAATAAAATGATTTGTTCTCAGAAACGACAATTAAAAAAAAAAAAAAGAAACTGTTAATAACGCATACAACCATCGCGTGGAACTGTGATTGTTTGATGAAGTGTGTTAGAAGGCCGGGCCGGTGATAAGGGACAGTAGCAGGTACCAGTGATTAGCGTGTAATCTGCAAGATAACGCCTATAATCTAGCACCCATTGTCACCTCTTTGTAGTCTGAAGTCAACAGGAATTCTAAATAGCTTCAGGGACAGAAACTACGTTCCAAACCAGTAGCTCCTATTTGTAAATAGATTGCAAGGATAAAGAATATGCCTAAAAGTTGGTTCCAGGAATCTTTCCATGACTGTACACTATTTAGAAATTAATTAGGTTATCCATCGTGACTCTTGAAGAGATGACGTCAATGACAGGTTGTGCGAACTTAATGACTCGAGATCTAATCCTAACTGTTCGAAAATTCAGTATTTTGTTATTCATGAACGTGTTCCGTTTCATATAACTGATCATTTTTCTATTTTATTCATTCGATTTAGGACCAGTCGTTCAAGATATTGTCTTTAATGACTTTATATCATTCCCCTGTTACATTTACACCTGTACATGTAACCATTTTTTAACAAGTGGGCAAACGGAAGTTCTGATCTGTAAGAAGGACGAACTGTCTGTCAAAACGTCGGCATTTTACACTAGGACTAATATTGTTAATGGTGGCAAAAAATCTTAAAAATTTCAACGGATTTTCGTATGTAAAATATTAACATAGTTTCCTATCCAGTTAAATATTTAAATTAACTGACCCATTTCTTTAAAACACATTTTTTTCCTGTTGTAATATTTTTATTGTTCTATGTCATAACAACTTTTTAAACTGATACATGTTCGTTGAAATTGACATTGATCTAAGATACAATATTATTGTACTGTATATTTCAGATAAACGTTTCGTTATAGACGTACAATATGCTTAATAATCTCACCACGTGTGTTCTACATCATCCTATTTGTCAGAAATTCAAAAGACAAATCTGAGAAATGAAATATACATGGAAAATTTAATCACTTGAAAAACTATTATGTAGTGTGTAAATATTTAAATTCGAATAATTAAAATTTATTCTTACCGATATAAAAAAAACTTCGGTAAAAACAATGTTTTCCCCTGAAGAATTAGTAATTTTTAACAATTGTATAGTATGATTTTTCAGAGTCAAATGTTTCAATAATTACTTTTTTTATGCCACGTTGACGGCTAAGGTCACTAGAGGCGGGACGGGAAGGAATTCGGCCATGGCATTTTTGAAGGAAGCATCCTGGCATTCGCCTGGATTGATTTGGGGAAAACATGGAAAACCCAAATCTGGATGCCCGGACGGGGAATTGGAACCCGCGTCCTACCGAATGCGAGACCAGAACGTTAACCGTTCACCCACCACGCTCGGTCACAAAAATTTCTAATTGCTGTAAAATATATATTAGAAAGGAAAAAAGGAAACATATATGAAAATCAATTCCGGTGGTGAAAGAACAATGGTAAACGAGAAGTAATTCTCTCCATATGATTAGTATTAGATTAAAACATACACAAACTTTAAGTGACTAGAAAAAAATCAGGTTCACGCTGTAGGCAGGCTACGCCCACAGGGTATTTCCGGAGTACTGTGATCGAAACTAGAACTTGAAAGACTTTTACTCACTAAATATATTAATTCTTACTAGTTAGAGGTATACACATTTCCTACATGGCTGCTCTGTTTGCGTAACTTGTAACTTTAAGATGGAGTTGGAAGCCATTTTAACACTCGCTGAAAAACCGACGAAAAGTCATAATTAGATATCCGGGACTAGGATTTAACTCCGAAGTATTTAAGCAATTTATGCAATGTAGTTAGCTAGTTTTCCGCAGTAAAAAGATAGTTATTGCTGTAAGTCCTCAACCTGCATACGTTGAGGTTTCGCCTGCGAAGCTTCAGTATCCTGACTATACTGAAGGCTGACCAGGTGAATCTGTGCTATCGGGACAAAGGAAAAGTGACACCGACCCTTGGATGCGATTTGTATTAGTCATGCAGTAGCTTACGTCGTCCATTAAAGGTCGCTTGTTCCGTTTCGGTTCGCAGTGTCCCGGCTGTCCACTTACCGTTAGTACCATGAACAATGCGTTTACATTCAGTATGAAGTTTCTGTCTATTGGCAGTAACTCATTTCTCTCTTTATAATCATGAAGAATTTTATGCAGAAGTGGAAAGGTGGGACCTTGCTCTTCGAATTAGCAGTGCTTAACGTCGTTTATGTTGCTTCGTCGCAAAGTCTTCATGTACCTTTTCAAAGCTTCATATCATCTGGGTACATCAACAATGGCTCATTAGAAGGGAACAATTTTCACTTTTGGTGATGCTTCCTGATGTTTTCTTTTAGTTTATCACGGAAACTGCAGCTAATTAGTTTTGGCTCAAAATACATTCTCCCTCGCTCCATCCCTCCATCTCTCCTTTTGTCCAACCATCATGCACAAACTACAAACTCAATCTTGAAGAGGTTTTCACAGTTTGAAAGTTTATAGGCGTTGGAGGAGGGGGCCCGCTCGGCTGATGGGGGGCCCGACCACCGGCTGTAGGGGCCCTCCGTTCGACCTATAACCGATGAATTGGCCAAGGGCTCCCAACTGGTTACGTAATTGCTAAGAAGCTTACCCCGGGCCCCAAAATCCTAGCGCCAGCCCTGAGTCTAGTTTAAAATGTGTTGATTCCACGTGACCAGAGAAGAAATGATTATTAGAGAACATTTAGGCGCCACAAATTACCCTGCATTTTAGATGAACACTTATTCCGAGATACTCACCACAAATAACCATTCCACCCTTTCGTTCCTGTTTTATGACTTTTTAACCTTGCTTATTTATTTCTTCAGAAATAGCTCGTTAGTATACATGTAAAACATTAATTTAACCACTACATCAGAGATTAACACTATAATAAGCATTATGAAATTGTTTAATTAATTTTTGGTATATACAAGTACGTGGATAATGTGCCAGGTAGTAGTGCAACACCAAACTTTTCTTAACTGATTGGTACGAAATCTGGCTTAAAGCGGAAAAATAAAGTATTGTTTTGCCTGTTTATACATTTTTGAGCCAGTTATTACATCGCAATTGTTTGTCTTAAGTTTCTCCATTCCTGGCGTTCGCAGATAAACGAAGGCCGATCAAGGTAAACAAAACTTTTGAAATACTCCTAAGTTATTTTTTCGTTTAAGGGGTAAAATGCTTGTTCAATAACTTTTGGTGAAGAAGAAATTTAAAAACTGCCAGTGCGAAAGAAAACTTGTAGCCAACGGTGGAGGTAATGTAGAGAATGAATTATATACCCTATTGGTTCTGATACATTTTAATCCCAATAAGTCTTGATGATGTTTGATCAACTCTATTAAAATTAACTCAACACGAGCTATCAAATTAACAGAGCACCAAGAGATTTAAATAGCCTATCAGCAAGGCTTCACTTGAAAGGACAGGCAAAGGTAAAGAAAAAAGCTTGGTACCAGCATCAACCCACTTTTATCCTTCGTAAAATCACACTTCACAAAATAGTATTCCATAAAATTTTTAAGCATCTTTCAAGATTCTGCTTTTTTTAAAACGAAAAATTTCACAGTAGCGTTTAACTTCACGGAAAAAAATCTTCAATGTTGACATAGAAATGTTTTTATGTTATATCTCATGTTTTATTTATATACTTTTGTGGCTCGTATATTAAATAACTTTTATCTCATTCCTGGGAAACAGACGAATATTGAAATATTTAGTGGTCGAAAGATTTAAAAACAATCTGATTATAGTTAGGAATTATCAATAGAAGACTTAAAGGTTTCATGACCGGGAAAATATCACAGCGGTAAAATAGTGTGTCGCATTTGTTTTAAGGACTCGAGTATTCTGCTTTCAGTTAAAAAGTTGATTAGTTCCTACCTGCTCCAACACGAAAGGTACTAAACGACGCAGAAAGTAAAGGTACGATTCTTTATTTATTTTGTTTTTGAGTTGTTGGAAACATTTCTTAAGGTACATCAGAAACAGTAGATATGGGAACAGATATCTGTCAGGGTCGGTAGATAGTCCTAATCATATCGACACCACACTGTGTACGTTTATTTCTGGGTCTTCTGAGTTGTAGTATCAGTATTATTTATTTGAAATGTTGACTATTTTGGTCAACAAAGTCTGGACGGTCCTGCTACTGTCCTCAACCTCGTCCTATCGTCTGATATTTGTTTTGTCTCTACATACCATCACGTGCTAAGTGCTCAGATATAAAGTTTTAAGTAGCTTAATTGGGATGGAATATCTTTTCAGGTAGCGATTTGCCTAGTTTAAACTCGTTCAAGGTTTGTTGTAAATTGTTCACAATATCTCTCGGTAATTTACTCTTACCAACAAAGGAAAATTTTTCCACTTATTTCTGAAATTAAGAGACAGTTTATAATCATATCTTATCTTTCATGTACTACTACTAATACTACTCCCAGCTCTTCTGCCAATAACCATCCAGGCCACATTACAAATATTTCCTATATAGGCCTACAGTCCCAGCACTCTCTAAACTCGAGTTCTCTCATCTATTGGATCATAACCCAGCTCCTTTATAATATCAGTTATCGGCTGTGTCCTACGATAATTTCCACAAATCAAGCTTCCCTCTTTTCAACTCCTTATCTAATAACTGAACTGCGGGTCCCATACTGTCCCACTATTATCGGGCAACACACTGACCAAAATTCTGAAATCAAATTCCTTCACTTCCCTGAAACATCTCCTTACCTCTCGCTCCAGTAAATGAAGGAATTTGTTGCCTCTCATGACCATTTTCCAATGCCGTCCCGCACAGTTGAGTTTATTTTGAAATCATATATCAGTATATTTACACTTTATGCTTTCAACCACATTACCATGTTCACTCCGAACTGGCGTCTCAAGGACAAGTTTTCCAGGTTCCACTCCTCTCACAACCCTTCCCTTCCTACCTCTCGAAGTGGTTGCTGCGTCCAGGTTGGTGTGTGGTAAATTCCCCCTTCTCATGTAGGGGTAAAGGCAGCGGAGTAGTGATGGAGCAGACTGACCTTGAACCGCCTCTGTTGATTGAACGACTTATAATTCCTTCTCCTCCTTATATAAAAGCACTAAACCTTAAATTTTCTAAGTTGTAAACTGCCTCTTTGTTTTCGTGCCATGTTGATTAACCAAACTACTAGGTATTCTTTCCCGGTTACCGTGTAGTTGCTAGCAATACTTTATCGTATTAATACTATCCTCTATTAGAATTTTATCTGAAAAGCAAACTAACTTACGACCGTAAACCGCCAATACAATCGTTCATTAGATTAATTAATAGCAGCCTGCTTCCAATACTCTTTCTTCATTTCTTCTTTACCCTGCATTAGCTATTATTCTCCCCACAATGTAACCATCCATGCTGGCTCTTCTTTTTATCTTCCATAAATTACTTTCTTCTCCCGTCATTTCCAGAAATTTTCCGCACCTGCCTATTTTCGGTAGCCACAAAAGAATGGGGAGAAGGGAGACAGGAATCAGAGAAAATGGCAGTGAGAAGTTTATCGAAAGTTCTGGCTTAGCAAGTGATGACACATGGCAATACTGCGAAAAAAAGATTTCTCATTATCTGGTAGTATATGAATTATCTATATTAACCATTCGTACTGAGGCTTTGATACTAAGCATGAAAAGAACGGAATATAATATGAACGGACCACGGACAGCTGTCTCAGCGTTGCGACTTCTAAACCGACAATAGCTACCTTGCGGTACATACTGTAATAGAGTAAAGCTTTTGGACCAAACCATTTCGGCTGGCTGATGAATGGTAACTTTCGGGCCTGGCATTTTGGAGACTACGGGCTCGATTCGTGATCCGGCTATGCAGATTAATATTTTCCGTGATTTATCGAAACCACTAAAAGTGAGTATGAGGATGGATACCTCATAAAGGCCGTGACCAATTTCTTACCAATTTTTTTTCTCATCTTCTCACTGGCCGTCATTTGAGTCTGGGGAGGATTTGTGAAAATGAAAGGAAGCAACTCTTCCACGCCCTTTATAAAATAACGCACCCATAATTCACATGACGCTATTAAGGCAACCAAATAAGATTTATATTTATTTATTTATTTTCCCATATACAACATTGCCTATCACCTAGTTTCTAATATGGGACATTATTTCCATTATTTTTACATGCATATATATTTATATCTTATGTATTTAACGTATTCACTTTATAAACAATGGATGCAAGATAATCTTATTACCAAGTAAGATAGAAATCTGGATGGACCGAACTCTCATCCCAAGGATAACAGGCCCCACCATTACGACTCGTTCACATTGGTTCGCTCCTTAATTCCTATCCTGATAAGGATTCTTAGGCGTCTCTGCGTAGTCTTCAATGGTCGCCAATTTCAGCCTGAAAAGTAAGCAGTTTCTTAAAAATAACAACACAACACACTTTGCTCACATTGTTTCTGTATGAACACCAATACTCCCTTTCATTACTTAGAGCAGATTGATATCAGCTTTCAACAAAATGTTAAGCCATGCTCGTTAATTGCGTGGTGACTCTTTCAAAATGAGATCGTGTCAGCTATTGCGCCTCTCCGAGTTTTTAATTCCTCTGACATCACGAATTGTTTGTTCATTTGTTCACCGTCCTAAAATCATAACTGTCAAGATGTTGCATTGTATTTCTCCAGGTGTTACTTCTCACAATTTCATGTTCGCCTGGCCACAACTCTATCATTTTGCACTGTGATTTTCATAACTATACCCGTGGCAAGACACATCTGTTCCGCCAACAATATGATGTTCAACTTCCTTGCATTGCGTCGGCGTTAGGATTATAGTTTCTTTAACTATGTTCAATTAAAAATTTAGATGATAAGGAATGTAAAATTATGCTTTTTCCCCACTGTTTGCGCTTCTGGTTCAGCACTTTACATTCCTTAACTCGTTTATTTAAGAAGGAAAAACTAGTCGTCCTATGTCTGAAATCACAAGCTAATTTACAGTTATACCTTCCACGTACTCATCCCAATCCATTCCACTCACGATGACCGCCATCGTTAGTGTTACACAGAAGTTTTTAGCTGCCTTCTTTCTCAACGCCACTAACTCCTGTATTAATCCTGCCATACCGAATTAAGTTTCTGATCGAGGATCACCCTCTGTAACAGGTGTGGGATTTTGATTGAAACTTTTAACTACCTTAATGTGTCCCGCCGAAAAATTATATATAACGTGTTACAGGGCAAGATGTTTACATATTGTGTCAAGAACCCCACATCCACTAAAAATCTATTCGTTATCGTGATGTGTATCCTATAAGCCAATACTTATTAACAATATATATCTTTATTCCATGTCTAACTTGGGAACCATCAGACCTGTTCAGAACGGATTTTGATCCCCCGAGTATATGTTGAAGGGTATTTGCTCCATATGTCTGTGTTACAATTATTTCTTCAAAATGAGCCCTAGGGATCGAGAAATTAACGCGCAAACATATATGAATATCTTTTAAATATCATAATTTTAGTTTAATACTTGAAACCTTCAGTGTGGTGTTTGGGGTGAGGCGCTTGCTTCCCATTTTGCGAACCCGGGTTCAAATCCCCATACAGCCAAATATTTTTATTTCTTTTTTATGTGCAGTAATCAGTGAGCATTCATTTTATTTCATTGAAAATTTATTTACGAATTTTTAGTATGCGAAATAACAGACATTATGTTATTTTCAAACATTAACATGCTACCACCACTGCACGGAAATAAGTATAACTGTGGTAGGGGGGGGGGGAGGGGGACCCCGACCTTCTGGCTGTAATATATTTACTTTATGATATTAATTGTAGAGATACGAGTATAGAAACGATGACCATGAAATATAACGGTTTCATTAAAAAAAAGCACAAACAATAAACTTATCAGCAATAAACAACGAAATAATGATTTTCTAAAAAAAAATTTGGGTCTGTATATTTTGTTTTAAAAGTTATTTTGCACAATGAAAATACGTAAATGAATTTTAAATGAAATAAAATGAATGCTCAATGATTACTGCATATAAAAAAAGAAATAAAAATATTTGGCAGTATGAGGATTTGAATCCGGGTTCGCAAAATGGGATATAAGCGCATTACCGCATACATCACGCTGAAACTATTAAGAAACGTACTAAAATTATAATATTTAAAAGACATTCACATATGTTTGTGAATTAATTTCTCGATACCAAGGGCTCATTTTGAAGAAATAATTGTAACACAGACATATGGAGTAAATACCCTTCAACATATACTCGGGGGATCGAAATCCGTTCTGAACAGGTCTGATAGTCTCCAAGTAAGTACGTAACTAGGCTACCCTGTCCAGATTACTCTTTAGCGTTTAACAATGCTCTTTCTAAGTAATGCTGTTATAAACCATTATCTCATCTGCATAATACCTATCTTCCGAATGGGATGTGTGGAGCAACCAACTAAAGAAATTTTAATTGTTGATACCAATATATATAAGCACGATCCTTTTACTATTCAGCGATTGATAATGACGGTATCAGTAGTGCAGGTGCCCTACTTGTTAAGAAGACTCTAGCGATCTCTCAGACTGAATTTCTGAACATTAAAATATAAATATTGGCTAAACGTCTTCTACGATTCTTCACCAATTTGCCAGGACAAATCGTTACCGTCTGAACCAGGGGTGGCCAACCCAAATGGTTTTGCGGGCCATTTCGGGAATGCATCATAACTCCGCAGGCCGCATATATAATTATATATCCCCTTCTTAGATATAGACATTTTTTGGATTGAAAAATTGAAACATATCGTTATTATTATTGTGTTTACTATTATTCTTAAATATAAACGTAGATAATAAAATAATGATACTAAAAGCACATTGTTAAGAAATACATAACTCTAAAAATGAAATATAAAAAATATTTTGTAAAAGTGCGATGAATCTCGCGGGCCGGAAAAATGTTCAAGCCGGGCCGCATGCGGCCCGCGGGCCGCGGGTTGGCCACCCCTGGTCTAAACTCTTGAAATAAAAAATTTGTTAATTAACATTATTAAAAGTATAACACAAGGATGCCCTGCAGCTTCTCTTACTGAAGGTTTTAATTCCAACAGTTTATTTATTTTTTTGCTTATGGCTTTACGCCTAGTCGACGTCGAGGTTGTTAAGAGGCGGAAAAGGACTGGAGGTAAGGAATGGGAATAAATTTGGTCATGGCTTTTTGAAGGAAGCATCCCGACATTCACCTGCAGTGATTTGGAGAAACTGTGGAAATATCAAATCTGGATGCCCAGATGGGGATTCGAACCCGCGTCCTCCCGCATGCGAGGCCAGAGAGCTACTGCTGGTATGCATAATGGTCAAATCACCAGAGCTATTTTTTTTTTTTTTTTATTGCTAATAAACGTTCTATAACAACTAGAGATAGCATTCTATTTCACAAAGTGAAGTGAAAATACTTTGTTAAGTGTAGACTTGGCTCACAACAAGATCTTATAACTTTTTGTCACTGCGGAAGCACGAGACCTGTCCAATTTTTACAAGAATTGTTTTTGTGGGATTCATTATTATGTCTCCTCATTCCCTGATTGATCTTATATTTGATTCATTGTTATTAAAAGAAACTACTCACTGAGACGTAAACAGTCAAGTATTTCAGTTTTATTTTAAGTAGCGTAACGAGTTTTTTAGAGTGAAAATAATTTTTTATGTAAGCAAGGACTTTCTCGGCGTATGATTGAAGTCTTCACGGATTACGTTATAGAAACACGAAATTTCACACGTGAGGAAGACAACGGAGGCAACCGTCGAAGTATGGTGTTTTTACTACACAATTCGGTGATACAGCCGTGAAGACTTCATTAGAACTTTTTTTGCGTTTAGTCGAAATAATAACAAAGGACACATGCGTGTCAGGGATTGGAATGAGTTACCAAGAGAAATGATGAATAATTTACCGAAAACTTTGAAAGAATTTAAAGATAAAATTTGTAGAGGGCAAATGTAGGTAGGTGTAGGATAGGGGGAAGATAGGTGTGTAGGGAAATTTCCACCGGAGCCTGTGCTCCATTGCAATTAAATTAATTAAAAAATAATGTATTGTGACGATTGACCAAATCTTTACGAGGGATTAATCGAAAGCTAGAGCGGCACATGAAAGCAGGATGCTTTCGTCAAAGAACACGTGTTTCAAACACATAGAGGTCGCGGTCAAAACAACAATACTTGCCTTTTGATAGCTCTTAAGTAAATAGGTAAGCGATCGTTATAATTACGATAACATTAGTTTCGTATCAACAAATAATCATATTTTCAGCCGCGAATAGGCCCTATTGGAAGTTTCCACAACTACGTTATCTACAAATACAGAAAATGGGAATAATGAAACCATGAATAAAAAGCTTTAACTGTGTAGTTCAGATAACGTTTGCGACAAAAAATTTACTTATTCTATACTTAGAAAATTATACTAGTCATAGCTCAAATTATAGAAATATGCACTCCAAACAAACCTAAGTTTTAATGAATACGTAAAGTGGATCTATTTACTTACGAATGACGAAGGTTAACAAAAACAAACGTTTGCTCACACGAGTCAAATACCAACTGCTAGGGTAGAGGCAAACAGTGCAATACACCCAATAGAGACCGAGTGGGGCCGGAAAACAAGTGAGTCGCGCAGACTGACACGCCTTTCACCCCATTTTACGGATTGCGGATCTGCTTAATTTTGTGCGGGATCAGCCAGACTGTCTAATGATGCGGGATCCCTCTTTGCAGGATTGCAATCCGTAGATACTACTCACCCACCACGCTCGACATTCCAACAGCAAATCAAATTTCTTCCACGAAGTCCAGCATAATTCTATAAATTCTATAACTCAGCAAAATACTTCTAATATGTAATTCAACCACATTTTTAAAACACAGATCATTCGGGAAGACGTGTGTGTGTTCGATCTCCGATCCGACATTCAAAATTCCGGATTTACGTGATTTCCCGAAATCACTCCAAGCAATTGCCAAATTTCTTCACGTTCCTTGACACAATCGCTCTCCCCCTCCAACTACCACGACGTTGAAGAGGTGTAAAGCCCTATGAAGGAAAAAGAGCAGTCTGATAACTGAATGATCAAGGAGCTTAATTTGAGCTTGAGAAGTCTCGCATTATTATTATCTTCATTGCAGAATAACTCAGAATTAAGTATTCTGACATTTGGTGTGTCTTAAGTTCTAGAACTGTATTAAACTTGACACACAGATTTGAAAAATCTAGAACGCTTGTAAGAGGAAGAGAAACCTAACCTCCAAAGAGATAAATCAATAGGATCTAACATGTGGATGCAAAATGTAATTTAGGCTACTAAAGCCAATGGTGTAAGTAACAAATATTATTTAAAGTTACTTTCTCGCAACAAATAACGTAGGTATTGACTGTGTCATTTGCCACCACAATTGCGTGCAGGAATTATTCCATACGATTCCAGCTCTAGACAATATATAAAACAGAACATCCAGTCTCCTAGTTTTCTGTATTTCCGGAAATCGACGCACATGTCTTAAAAAAATCGTAAACTCATTTCTTAATATGCGAAAGTCCTTTAGCTTTCAAATAACTCCTGTAGAACTGTATAACTAGCAAGTTTTTGCAGAAGTTCGTTTTGTTCGCACTCGGAGACCTGATGCAAAGGAATTTACAACTCTGAGTGCAGCCACGGTTTATTTTGACTTAACCGGCTTGACCTTGTTGCTGGAACCTTTGTCTCGAGCTTCTGGGAATTAAAAATTCCTGGGCAAGAGATTATAGTCGCCCAGTCGTAGAGAAGTATTCTAAGGTCACGAATTTAGTAGCGCAGTCCATTCATAACCGATGCTAGGTACGACATTCTTAATACTGTCAAGACAAACAGAAGCAAATATTTTCCAGGGATACTTTCGATCTATGACAGCTGTTAAATTTATAAGGCCATCAAGTGTCTATCTGTATATATAATCTACAGTTAAAAGTATGCTTTGACTTTTTCCGTAGCTATAGAACAGTATTCTTAATAATACATAATAAACCTTATCTTTTTTGTGTCCCTTGAAATCGTTTCGATTATTACAAGCGTAGATCTACGAATATACTCTGCAATTCAAAAATTGTGGGCGTGCATTCAAATCCCGAATGGCATGAAGGAAGAAAGAATTCGTATAAATATTAGTGCGGTACCTTATTTTTCTGATCTTATCACCCCTGTCATTACGACCCAATAGGTTGATGAACGTATTTCATCGCATTCGTAAATGGAAGAGGGTGTACGCATGTTTAGCAATTAAGTTCAAACGAAACCTAAGTCGTCTGTCAACCAGAGAACTCCAGCCCAATCTACAAATCAGTTCTGCGACGCTACCGTAAGAATGTGACAAGCAGTTACGAATCGAGCGGCTCTTTTCTGTGCGTTCTCTATACCGTCAATAAATCATATGCAATCAAACGGATCAACAATAGACCAAATGTGGACGCACGAGGGTTTTGTATCTCCTTGGTACAAGCGTTGAAATTCTTCAAAATTCGACCTATCAATCGCAGCCTAGAATTAGCTCTACGTAAGCCATATTAATAACTTTTAATTTGTACTGTTAAACAAGCTGATCATTTTTTTTAGTTATGCACATTACCTTGCACTATTTAGTGTAAGTTGCTATTCGTCGCACCATGGCGAATTTATAAGCACTAGGCGAATCTATAGATCAAGGAACAATCTCAAACTGCTCTTTACGTTGGATCCGAGATCGTTTATATATAAAAAATTTAAGAACTGAAGTGTTCCTATTATACTTTCTGAGCGGTCTGGTGGCTCAGTGGTTAAAGGCGTCTGACTGGAGATCGAAAGGTCCCTGGTTCGAATCCCGGGGATTTTCAGTTGCGCTTAACCCTTTCTTCACCTCTGGCACAGCTTGCTGTGTAATGCGACGTATGCCAGAACGCTTCCGTGGTTCGGATTCTACGTTAAACTGTAGGTCCCCTGTACCTGGTAGGATTCCCGCAGCCAATAGAATCCTGTCACCAGGTCATTACGACCACACGGAATTATTATTATTGTACTTCCTAGAGGGACGCGCGATGTAGCGTGTAGATTAGAAGAGGCTTCTCCATCAACGACGATATGCTGCGACCAACCAGTTAGAAATTCTCTTTATAATGCGCTTCTGTTTGTTTTCCTAATAGATGTTAGAACGACAATGATACATTTGTCGACTAACAGCACAAAACGACCAACAACGACTACAACATCGGTAGTGTAGATAATGCTTACAAGAAATTTCACATTGAAATGCACACTGAGGTGAAAAAAGTCATGGGATACCAATATGAATATATATAGATGCTAGTAGTGTCGATTACAAATTGTATAAATGGTCAGTGCCTGGGCAGGACTTTCATTTGTGGTCAAATGCTTCGTGTGAGAAGGTTGATTATGTGATTATGGCAACACGACAAGAATTAATGGATTTCGAACGCTGTATGCTAGTTGGAGCTAGATGCATGGGACATTCCATTTCGGAAATTCAACATTTCGAGGTCCACAGTGTCAAGAGTGTGCTGAGAATACCTGAATTCAGGCATAACCTCCCATCATGGACAACGCAGTGGTCGACAGCCGGCACTTAATGAGCGCGACCAGCAACGTCTGCGTAGACTTGTCAGTGTGAACAGACAAACAACACTGCGTGAAGTAACTGCAGGAATGAATGTGGAAAGTCCGACCGACATGTCCGTTAGGAAAGTCCGGCGAAATTTGGCTTTTAAGGGCTATGGCAGAAGAAGACCGACTCGGGTGCCATTACTAACAGCATGACATCGCCAACAGCGGCGCTCCTGAGCTCATGGTGACCATATCAGTTGGACCGTAGACGACTGAAAAAAGTGGCTTGGTCAGATGTCACGATTTCAATTGGTAAGAGCTGATGAAAGTGTAAGAGTGTGGCGCAGACCCCATGAAGTCATGGACCCAAGTTGTCAACAAGGCACTGAGCAAGCTGGTGGTGCTTCCAAATGGTGTGGGCTGTGTTTACAAGGCGTTCAGCTACTGGGAAACCACTTGCAACCATTCATGGACTTCATGTATCCAAACAACGATGGAATTTTCCAGGATGACAATGCGCCATGTCACCGGGCCATAACTATTCGCGTTTGAAGAACATTCTGGACAGTTCCAGCGGATGATTTGGCCACCGCGATCGCCCGACATGAATCCCATCGAACATTTATGGGACATAATCGAGAGATCAGTTTGTGCACAAAATCCTCCACCGCCAACACTTTCGGAATTATGGACGTCTGTAGAGGCTGCATGGCTCAAAATTTCTCAAGAGGACTTCCAACGACTCGTGGAGTCCATGCCACGTCGTGTTGTTGCACTTCGCCTGGCAAACGGAGGACCGACACGCTATTAACAGGGTATCCCATGACTTTTGTCACCTCAGTGGATATGTACAGAGGTGAATATCATATCCGCCACCGCTCTTTTTTCTTTATACTTCTATCTGTTGGCCGAGATTGTTTCATTTATTTCCTTGGATGACAAAACAGATTCTTAATAAATCTGCTCACACACTTGTCAAGTTGTGGCTCAGTGCGCTGAGGCGCCACACACACTGGATCAGAGGAGGAACAACGGGACCGGACACGAGCCGCGAACCTGCTGTTCTGACTGCCGTTTTCAGGCGGATTCCGAAGCCACAAAGCGGGATGCCGGGGCGGACCCCAGTCTCCGCCTCATAAAGTACACATTTCCCAAACAAAAATACACTCATCAAAACGCAGAGCACAGTTACACATTTCGCAGGCAGTGGCTAAACGTCACTGCCTCTGTTAATACGTAGTAGTACGATCCGGCAGTAAGTATAAAATGCTTGGTATCTGCAAGGGAATGAGGCCGTAAAACTAAAGCTCCAAATTTGACCTGGTCAGTGACGAGAAAAACTCATCAAACGCAGCCGACCCCTAAAGTTGGGAAAAGGTGGTGAAGAAGGAACATTTTTTTTTTTTTTTTTACTTGTGGCTTTACACCTCGTCGACATTGAGGTCAATAGAGGCGGGATGGGACAAGGAATGGAAAGGAATTCGCCCATGGCCTTTTGAAAGAAGCATCCAGACATTAGCTTAGAGTGATTTGCGGAAACCATGGAAAATCCAAATCTGGATGTCCGGACGGGGATTCGAACCGGCGTCCTCGCGAATTCGAGGACCGCTCACCCATCACGCTCGGTGTGAAGAAGAAGAAAACAATTCGGTGTTTATTGTTAATGGCAGACAACAGTATTTTTTTCTTGAAAAGTGTAGGACTGAAACTTCTAAAGAATTGTTGTTCTGAACCAATTTCTTACAATAACCCTACTACAATGTCAGATTTCTGTGTAAATGCATTGCCAAAGAACTGATGTAATCAAAGAAACTGTTTTCATCGGAAGTCCCAATTTTGTCACCATATTTACCGGTTGTCTCTTTTCAGTTGTATGAGTCTGTGTGTTCCAGCATGGTTCCAGCAGCGGTACATCTTGTCGGTGATGAGCTTCCTGGCGATCGCCAATGCGTACACGATGCGCGGCTGTCTGTCGGTGGCCATTACGGAGATGGTGTACACCCAAGAACCTGAAGCTGACAACTCTTCAGGAGTAGACGTGGGTCTGCAGTGTCCGGAAGACGACTCGTACGCCAGCTCGTCGGTGAGTTAGCACATCCACTGCACTATACGAAGTAGTCAGAAAATGAATGTAACTGATCGCCTGTTACAATCATCCTACTTTGTTGTACTTTTAAATTAATTTTCACTGGGTAAGAACAAAGCAGTACCTTGCGTGAAGTTATTTAGGAATAGCCCAGCAGGGCGGAAGAGTCCCAAATGACCAGGGAATGTACGAAAATGGATACCAAAGCTCACCTCAGAACGAATGGAGTGAGGATACAGACACTGTTGATGGTGATCCGTCCGTTGGATGAGGTCGTTAAATGTTGAGGTACCAATGTCTTTCGGAAGAGAGGGCCTCTGCATCTATTTCTTGCCTAATCTTCATGCACAACAAACATCTAGTTACTCGTAACATACAGTATACACACGTAATGATATTAGACACATGGAAGAAAGAAAATTACCATCATTTTATGTATTATTTGGCTTTTTTACCGCTTCTGTAGGAATGTGGGAACTGGCTTACTTATTGCAGAATTCCGAAAACAAATAGCCAGACGTACTATGTATGAGTTCAAATCTCATCGTCAGTCTCTTCAGCTCAGACAGTTAAGACGAAATTTTTAACTTGCTCCTAACCTGACTTTCGCCTCTGGAAAAGCTTTGATATATTCGTGTCAGGTACGCTAGCACACTCCGTTGTTCGGATTTCACACAAAATTGCAGGCCCCATTTACCAAGGTTAGGTTAGGGTAGCCACACAAGAGACGCATGCCTATCAAATCGAAAAATTTTGTCATTCGGTAGCCGATTCCTTCGGGGATATCCGGGCCAAACATTTCATAAGCATTTACTTTATTTTTAGTGTCTTCTGCTGACTGTTTTTATGGTTTCGATGATACAATAGTGATCGCTAAACTAAATTTGCTAGGAAGTGCCTGACTGCAAGGAACTAAGTCTCTTGCATAAGTCCGCAGCCCCTTCCTATCCCTTCTTCTGTTACTATTTCGTGTCCTCCACCATTTTCAGCGCCAAAGGATAAAAGCCATGATTAATGACAGATTTTTAAATACAACAAGAATTCCAACCTGTGCAGTCATATATATGCTCAAATTATTCCCGGCATAAGTGACATGAAAACAGTGTAATATCTTCTGAATTGTTTTAATTGGTGCGTAAATACTAAACTCAGATGGCTACAGAGTAGGAAATTTGAGATCATTACAGCTCAATAACAAATCTCATGTTTCCCCGCATCATTAAGAACAGTTGCCAGATCCAATCGATATCGTCTCAAAGCCTTATCAGCAGCTCAATAGCCTTCTAGTTCTCATCCACCCAACAGACCCCCACTCCGCTAGCGTTCTGTTTCTAGAACGGTACATCTCTCTCTTTCCCATTATTAATCACAGCAATTACCTGATTTTATTCTGCCTAAAATCAGTTTGCTGCCCCAACTAATCGTAAGAGATAAAAGTGGCACGACAAGTGATGTTTGATTCTTCAAAATTCATGCGTAAATATTACTCTACAAATGTACATGGCCTTGTGAGTTTATGAGCCTCCTGGACTATCAAAAATTGTATTGATCACTCTGCACTTTATTGAGCTCTGTTCCTTAAAATAAAAAGGACCAAAAAACTATAATCGAAATCTACAGAAGTCAGTTGCCTGATAGGTTCGTTGAAGACACACTCATTTGGAAAAAACCAGAATTAATTTCTTCCCCGACCTGCTATTCCTCCAGGAAATCCTTTCTATGCTTTTCTGTTAATGCAGATGATGAATCCTAAAACAATGTAATGTGTGACGCAAAATTGAAATATATATATAAAAGAATTTTTCTGTGAATTTATGCTGAAAACGGTGTGGATTCAAACAATTTATTCATTACTCATCTTGTCACATTATTATGCTTGTTGCGATATGAAATAAATGGATTTTATAGACAGAATTAAGATTGTAATCTTTTGCAATTTATTTCCTTTTGTTGGCTCTATGTAAAAATCCTTTCATACCAACAACCTTTGAGCGTGTCTGTAATAATCTTAAATTAAGTTTGTTCCGAAATGTTTGCAGGTTCTTTTCTATTCAAGATCTATTAAATTTTCTGTCCGCAAATATTATGTTTGAACTTCTCATTATGCAATTATTCTTTCCAAACTTAATCCGCTGCTAAATTAATCTGTCTTACTCGCCAGCTCTACCAACAATTCCCCTCCGTTCTTCTTTTTCCAGAGATCCCATATTTTTAAACATATCGGAGCAAACAATCTTTATTAAACCTGCTATTCTTTTTCTTTTCCTCTTAAACTTTTGTTTTATTTTACTAATATTATGGCCTTTATAATTTACCGAAAACGTTGAAAGAATTTAAAGATAAAATTTGTAGAGGGCAAATGTAGGTGGGTGCAGGATAGGGGGAAGATGGGGGTGTAGGTAAATTGCCACCGGAGCCTGTGCTCCATTGCAATAAAATTAAATTAAATTTATCTGTCTAATATACAATTTTAATTTTTTTTAATGAGCTACTATGTTACAATCTCTCCACAACTGTGCAATATGTGTTCTCCATCGATGTACTAACGAACATATTATATAAGTACTAACCATATTAATACTACTTTTGTGTTCTTTTTACTGCCTGGAGATATATTTCGTGGGCATCCTAACTAGAGCTACAATGTCGAAAATTTCTGAGCTTAGTTACTTATTTCGCTATAGTTAAAGTCCTATTTACAGCTGAGGTAATTGAATCTTATTTGATTCTCCTAGCATGATAGTGCTTTAATGATCGCATTAAAAGCGTTGGTACATTTACTTACAGAACATTTCTGTCCTCAGGGTCTACTTAGGTGAGGTGTAACTAATTTAACTAATATTCTATGAGGAATAGGTACTATCTCACGGGGAAGGCTGGTAAAATAAATTGTTCCGAAAACTCGGTGTTGACTATCGTTTTCATTGCTTTTGTAACAAATACTAGACAATTATACAATATATATTAACAAGCTGCTTCAAGTTTGAACTATAGTAACTATTTTTCAATATATTATAGAGAAGTGTATAAAAGAATGGCATTTCAAAGTTTTCAATCTTTGAAGGAAAAACAGTGTAGGTTGCGAAAATGTTTCGTGTAATTCCTAAACCAAATTTGTGAATTGACTGACAAACACAAAATTATGTACCGGTAATCTTCGATAAAATAAATAATTAAATGTCTCAGAAGTTAAAACATCATTTTTAAGGAAAATTAGAAGCACATTATCATAAAATATAGGTGTTAATAAATTGTAAGATATGTTGTCAAAACATTGGGAAAAAATATCAATGTCAGCTCTATTTAGATTACAGATAAACATGTATCAACAAAATAGTCAAACCCAAATTTTTTAGTGTTAACTAAATACTATTACCTATTAACACACAAGCATATTTCTACATATTTACTGTTTCATATTACCAGCTTTAATAAAATGCATTAACAAATCATCAAGTTATATAATGAAAATAGACAAAACAGAAGGTATCTTGTAGTAACATTGTAAAAAAAAAAAAAAAAAAAAAAAAAGTTTTTGCTAATTTTCACATATATTTATTATTTATTTATGCTCTGTCTTTGTTGTCACTGCTCACAGAACAACTTGGCTGAATTCTACTGGGATGAAGAGACACAAGGTCTGATTCTGAGCTCATTTTACATTGGCTACCTGATCATGCACCTGCCGGGGGGATACCTGGCAGAACGTTTCGGTGGCAAGTACACGCTCGGTCTAGGCGTCCTCTGCACAGCGGTCTTCACACTACTCACACCACTAGCAGCCAGGCTGGGTGATGCTGGGGGGGTCATAGCCGTTAGGATCCTCACCGGGCTTGGAGAGGTACCTAACACTCACGTTTCCCCTCAAGCTTTGATAAAAACAAATAAACAAGTCTTCTAAAGTCATTACATAAGTTATTTAATTGTATACCAAAATAAAATATTGGCCTCAGATTATATACTCACCCATCACTTATTGATATAATTAAATTATGTACATAGATTTTATTTCAATTTTTTTTTAATTCAAATTTCACTTCTATGTTTTATTTTGTTTAATTTCCTTCTTGTGACTAACATTTCCACTTATATTGTCTTTGCTTCCCCGCCACCTCCACTGCAACTGTAATGGTCAAAACAACCATTCATGTAGCTGCATTGACCATGGGAGCCTGCATGAACTCAATCAATGATTTATAATTCAATGAAGAAAGGCACAGTCCAAAATATTGAAGTTTTGTATTTGTGGAGAGGTATTTCTTTTATGTTGCCCTCTTTCCTTCATGCATAAGGGAGTGGGAAAATTTTCTTTTGTTGGTAAGGGTGTCAGGGATTGGAACAAATTGCCAAGTGTAGTGATGAATAATGCTTAAGGAATTTAGAATTAAAATTTGTAAATCATAATAGTAAATGGGGCAGGAATTTAACATTCCAATTATAAAAGATTTTTTTAAAAAAGTATGTGTATAAAAAAAAGGGTTAAATGGATGACTGGGGGAATTGCCACTGGAGAGTTAGCTCCATCCCAATTAAAATTATTAACAATAATTTTAGTGAGTGACAGGTATATTCTACCTTCTGCTTTCTCTTCTGAGCAGAAAAATATAAGGATAATTATTTACTAGAAGACTGTCTAAGAAATTTTTCACATTAAACAGCAGGATATTGAAAATTTGACTATGGAAAGCACTCACTTCTTACTTTTCTAAAAAAAAAATGTGGAAGGACAACAAAGTCTTAGGGGACAAGTCTTCATACCTCTAATTTACACCTGGTTATTGGTTGGTTATTGTTTTTATCTATATAAAAACATGCCACTAATAATATTGGTTCTAGAATATTAAAGAGTACTCTTAAGCAGTTGTATTTTCTTTTTACAGATATGTTTAGGAAAGAAATTAAAGAACATTATTTGAATATTTTTTATTACTTTAGGGAAGCACATTTCCTGCTATCAATGCTCTTCTGGCACAATGGGTCCCAGCCAGTGAACGTGGTACTCTTGGATCCCTTGTTTTCGCTGGTAAGTGATTACAACACAATCAACAGCATTAACATGTTAATTAAAGGGTAGTGTTTATGTAAAGTCGTGACTAATTATATGGCAGAGACTTTTTGGTTCCTTGAAATTCCTGGGCTTATGAAAAATTGAGTTCCCTAATTTAGATTTACTTGTTGCAAATTAAATGAAAAGTTTAAAAAAAAAATTATGTAGATAATCTTTACATACACATAAAAATCTCTAATAATTATGATAGATGTGAGGCCAATGGTTTTCTGTTTTTTTGCTCATAAAATTGTGGTCTATCAGATTACAACAACTTTATAAAATATAAAAGTTACTTCACAAAGCAGTATCATACTGAACTTGAAGAATTACAATTTTTTGTAGATCATTTAGCTAGTGCAAAACAAATTATTTTTAGGCTGTTTATTGTAATCACTTAAATGAATGCTGTGATGCAATGCTGTTTACTGACCACAAATTTTCATAAACAAAACTGCAGGATAAGTATTAATACAACATTTAGGACTATAACTTCTGTAGTAAACTAGTTACAATAACTTTTAAATGAGGGGAGAAAAAAAATGGCATTTTTTGCTTATGCCTTTACGCCTCGCTGACTTCGAGATCATTAGAATTGGGGAAACGACTGGTAGAAAGGAACGAGAAGGAAATCAGTCATTTCATTTATGAAAGAATCATTCCAGTATTAGCCTGGAAGGATTTGGGGAAACCATGGAAAACCCAAATCTGCATCCAGAGTATTACTGCTCAGCCTTCACATATGGGAGGAAGAAAAAACTTACATACTCAGCCAAACACACACACATGTGGTACAATACATTTATCTTCAGTTACTATTACATTCTCTGTTTAAACTTTGCTAACCAAAAGTTTTTGCATATGTTTAATTCACTGATTCTCACTGGCAAATATTTTTAGGTTCTCTAATTGGTAATATTGCGTCAACTGCAGCTAGTGGTTACACAATACAAGAGACTCAAAGCTGGGACAGTGTTTTCTACATCTTTGGAGGAATTGGTGTTGTCTGGTTTATATTGTGGGTAATTCTTTGCTACAGTAGTCCAGATGTACATCCTTTTATATCAGATGAAGAGAAACAATATCTTGAAGAATCAATTGGGAATGTGGATAAAGAGGTATAAATCCTTTCTGTTTTACAAAATAAATAAATATTTTTATAATATAATGAACATCTAATTTTATTAAGTTAACAGCTTCTGTTAAATACTAGCATATTCTTAAATATGAATGTTAAATCTCGAATGAGAGTCTGGACATTTGACTTGATGGCTGTTTGGGTATAATGAGCAACAAATAGTTTGGGATTAAATCTGAAACAGAAGCTGCTCATATTCATAACAGAAAAAGAAATTATTGCTTATCCAGATCACAGCAAGGCACTGCAAATTCACAATAACATGAAGGTACTTATTAGAGACAGTACAGATATGTAGTTAATCATGTCAGAAGAATGGAATTTTTAGATGAAATGTCTCTGATAGCAAATGTACTTGATGCTAAGTTGTACTGTAGTGATATCATCTGTTGTATATAATATTTTATCTTTCTGTCTTAATAAAAATATTATATTGTTTTTAATTACTGTTGTATTTTCAGAATCTACCAAGTGTGCCATGGCTTCATATGATAAAATCTGTTCCCCTTTGGGGGCTGGTATGTGCTCAAATAGGCCATGACTGGGGTTTTTACACCATGGTAACTGATTTGCCTAAGTATATGGCAAATGTTCTCAAGTATTCTATCTCAACGGTATGTACATGCCCAAAATTATTTTCAAAATTGTTATACTATATGATTATTTTAATAATTATTTAGTAAAATTAAGAATACAATATTAATTAAATGTAATATATGAAAGTAATAAACTGTTTGCATTTCAGAATGGTTTTCTTTCCTCTGTTCCATACATTGCCATGTGGATTTCATCTGTTGTTAGTGGTTGGATTGCTGATAAGATTATAGAGAAAAAATGGCTTAATACCACTAGCACTAGGAAAGTATTTACAGCTATAGGTCAGTAAATATGAAAGTGTACATATATGGAAATTAATCACATTAAATATCACATATACATATTGTGATAATAATCAATTCACAAACTTACATACCATTGCAAAATAATTTTCCTCATCGTTAGTTTACAAAACAAGCTTAGTACAACAACTGTTGGTGAAGAAAAAGGCTGATAAATAAAATGAAGCAAACAAACAGTTTTTACCAATATCGTGTATATAAAATTATGTATGTAAAGTAAACCCCTGACTCAACACAGATGAATTACTAACGCTTCCTTCCTCATTTTGATTGCCTAAAACAAAATTTTCTTCCACTGTTATAAATCTATATACAAAAGTAATCACAATTGCATGCTAAACATCTCTTTTCTATCTCTGAGAATTTTACCCTACTATATCAATAATCATGTGCAGTTTTTTCAAAGACAATTAACTACTAGATTTAGACTTTCTGGCTGAGATATGCACATTGGGAAATAAAATGATTACTTGCGGCTTAACTTGCTCTTGAAGGTAGTTGCGTCATTGTTGTCAAATTTAATGCTGCATTGTGACATATAAAATCCTATGGAAATAGTCCCTACCCACCATGGACAAAAGTAGCCTTTCACAATTGTTGATTGCGACATGTGATGTCTTAAAATCCTTCAAAAAATTCCTATCTGTCTACTTTGATAGTAGTTACGCAGGCTTACAAATGTTAATTTCAATCCTAATAAAAACTTTCGTCATAAAAAATTATTTTCTGTGCAATTTTAAAAATATTGATAACTCCCCGAGTTTCAAAGCTACAAAGCTGAAATAACTTTTAACTTTCTTCTAGTTTTCTACTTTCATTTGATACTAAGATCCACTTGTCTAACAGGTTGAACCAAAAACAGGTTATTATAAAAAAAAATAATTTGAAAATGGATATCTTTTAGAATATATAACTTACAGCTCTGAAACATGTTTTAAACGATTCTACAGCCCATCTTCAATAAGAAACCAATACTCTCAAACTGTAAAACAGCTCTCAAATAGTTTTCTAATTATTTCACTAGATCAGAAAATTTTCTTTTACATTCACCGGAAGAAGCCATATTAACTAGTTTATCCATAAATTTCTTTTTCAGATATCAGCCAAAATATTGCACCAATTCAAAAATCAATTGCAGTCTCATTCCTAGAAAAAATTCTTTAGTTTAAACCTAGTGTCTCCATTGAATTAATTCTCTTCTAATTTTGACTATTTTACCATTTTAACGTTATTTTCATGCTGGTTCCTAATTTGAAAGTCTCACATCTCTTCAGGAAAGCCTTCTACCTGTAAGATTACTAAATTCATTCTACTAGCTACAATCTGAAATAGCTCAACAAAAATAAATTTAACGTTTTCTTTTATGAAATAGTCTGAATCTAATATACTAAATATATTAATACTACATTCTAATTTTCTGTAACTGTTTAATCTGATATATGACTTGAATTATCTAAGCAAATGACTTTAAACCTAATCTGCAGTGCTAATTAAATGACCTCGCTGCTCTACAAACAAATTTTGTTATGCAGTTACAAAATTTTAGGTTACCTTACAGAATGGTATTGGTCATTTCTTAAAAAATACTTTGTATCAAAATTTAAGACTGCAAGATAGGCAATATTTTATTTCGAATGGAAGGCAGCTATTGAAATGGTTGGTTTTATGTGGAGAGGTGTTTTTGGTACCAGGGGACAGTTGGAATCAACAAAAATTATACATGCTTTGAAGTGTGGCTAGGTGAAGTTGTTGATGTGCAGGAAATTTAGAAACTGCAGGAGATTCCCTATGACACAGCTTAAAGATCTGTTAAAAATACCTTTATTCTGTTAATCAGTCATTTAATTGCTGTATTTCTAACATATCCCAAGCCCATATACCCATAAGAATTCCCTTTTCAACTGCCTCAGAATCAATTTTGCTGTGCAACCTGTGTCCTAACACATCCCAACAAATATAAATCCATACCACATCTCCACAATTATTACTTATGTATCCTGTATTGTGCCTTGTACTAGATAAAACTGCAAAGGTTTTACATGATTTGTTTAAATTTTTGCAGCTGCACTTGGCCCAGCAGCTGGTATCATAGGAGCATCTTATGCCAACTGTGACAGAGTTACTGTGATCACCCTCTTTACTGTTGGCATGGCATTTATGGGAACCTTCTACCCCGGTATGAAGGTCAATGCCCTGGATCTGAGCCCTAACTATGCAGGAACACTGATGGCTGTTGTTAATGGTGCTGGATCTGTTACTGGGATTGTGGCTCCATATATTGTTGGAGTTGTGGCACCAAATGTAAGCACACAGTTGTTATTTTAATTCGTAAACTAAGGATATTGGATAGTATCAACCATTAAGACTTAAGAAAGAAAGAAAATTATGGCTTACCCAAATTGTAATAACCTTATGGTGAATATTTACAGAAGAAAAATGTTACAAAACTTGTATTTTCAAGTCAGGTGAATTTAACATCAACTCACAGCAATTTGTCCTAGATATTCTCAAAGCACCCATAGTGGGATACCAAAGTTATTTCAGTGTTTAAACTTATTGAGAATTTGAAAGAACTGCACTGCTGGTGTAGTGTATAATTTAATTGGTGCACTAAAATTCCAAATGCTCCACTTGAAAATTATGATGTCATTACATTTGTCTCCTATGAAGGTTGATAAGTTTGTTTCTCACTCTTTCGGTAAGCCTTGATTTAATTCTTGCTATTTCATTCCATATTCATTAATTAAAAAAATTAAATTCATTTAGTTATTGATAAACTTAGTCTATGTATTTGAATGCGCTATATGTGGGTTAAAGAAACTATGTATACAAATGAAATACAATGGCTAGATCTATGACTTTAAATTTTTTTCAAATCATGATATAATTGAATTGATTATTGCCATTCAGCGTTCCTAGCCTTTCTTTTACATCTCTTAGAACAGAGCCACAAAAAATATATACTTGGGATGGTGACCTTAATATATATATATATATTATCTGGGGGAAAAGCAGAACAAATACGGCTTAATATATTAATTGGATTGTTAGGAAACAAAGGCGCTAAAAGTGGATATATTGAACATTGGATAGGATAAAAAACCACCGTTTATCAAAGAAGTGGATTCCAGCGGCGTTGGTACACGAAAAAAACACGAACACACAAAGAATAAAATTTTCGAGCATGGCTCTTCCTCAGTAGAAGTGAGATGGCTGGAAATGCTTAGTGGATATTATTATTATTATTTATTTAGAAAATAACCTCTGGCATTTAACAGGTTTATTAATACACTATAGTTTTAAAACACAGAGAACAACTTCAATGCTATAATTTTTATAGAATCACATTTCATTTACAGTTTTTCCCAAATCTTCTAACAGACTCAAATTATTTTATTTCTTGTGACAATTTATGTACATAACTAGTCCTTTATGGAACAGTCTTTTTACACTTAACACTCTGTTTATATGTGTTATGAAAATTGTTGACCGATCTAGTCTCATAATTATGTTAATCTCTGTTTATTTGTACCAGTTTATTTAGATACCTTAGTAACACATAATTTTCAAAATGATTCATTCAGACTTTTTCAGCTGTGTTTGTTAGAACAAATATATGAATTTTCCATTAATACAATTAAAAAGTGCGGCATTACTGGAAAATCTAGATATTAACATTATTTTGCAGTCTAAATACAAAATCTTAATACATCTCTTATTACTTATATGTGGCATCACAATTATCTTAAACAATGGCTCTTTTCCTAGTCTAAATAATATCTTTCTTTATTTAGACTGATGGGGATTAATTTATTTGAGATACAGAAAGATTATAAAACATTTGAAATATTGATAATATTTTCACAGAATAAAATGAGTTGGATAAATGAGTAATTTCAAAAGTGGATTACTGCAAACAAAATGAATCCAGGAAATATATAAACAAAAAATGACATTCAAAATAAGGCCTGTAAACAAGACAATAAATACTGTAAATAATAAGCCCATTAGGAAATATCTGTATTTATAGCTGTTTGGTGTGAAAGAATTAATTTATATTTCCTGGAATTACTTGTTTCAAGTAAATTGTAAAAATATTTGTGCCAGTCATATTAATGCGCATGAAAAAATAATCAAATGGTATTGATAAATTTATACCATAATGCTGCCATTTTTGGATCAATGGGTGATAAAATTGTATATGATATACAATAGCAGTGTATGGTATGAAATACGAATTTTAATTTCTCTTTCAGAGTACTCTTCAAGAGTGGAGGATTGTTTTCTGGATAACATTTGCCATATTTGTTGTTACTGGAATTATATTCATATTCACTGCTTCTGGAGAAGTTCAATATTGGAATAATTTGAACAGAAGGAAGAGTGATTTTGAAAGGGGAGTTTCTCACCCAGAACTAAAACCAAGTAAGAACACAATTCTTATTTTCAAATGTTGTTTTAAAATAACTACCATAGACTTAGAACTTATGGAATATGTGACACAGAAATTACATAATATAAACTTGCATGCAAGGAAAGTAAGATTATATCTCACTGGAAACTATTTTCTGTTTTTTAAAGTAATGGCATAATGGATGAATAAATTTTCCAGGACCGATAGTGGCAGATAGTTAAAGTATTTAACATTGGCACTAAATTATACAAACATAAACTTAATATTGAATGACGTTTAAAGAAAATATCAGACTGATATTGTATAGGACATGACACGTAAAAACTAAAGTTAAATAATTAAATTGAAAGAAGGTCACAAATATTTCCATAGCTAATGCAGTTAAAAATAAGCATTTTAGGGTCGAAAATTTTTATTAAAGACGGTAGAGCAATTGGAAGGTCTATTTGCATGTTTTTGTGGTGACGCAATCTGCAGCAAGGTAGCATTCGAGAACAATAGATTTCGAGGATATAACAATGAAACGACACCTATTTGAATAGATAAACTAAACCTAACTATGGAATTATGTTGTCATCACTTAGGAACACTTCCTGACGAAAAATAGATCCTGTCAATAAACCGCAAGTAGGCTATATTTTTTTAGAGGGATAAAGGAAGTCGAACTATTAAAATAAAATAAATAGAAAGTTTAAAATATTATCAAAAGATAAACAAAATTAAATAGAATAGTTATATAGTAACAGTTTGAAAGTAAAATTACGTTTAAAGGGAGAAAAACAGGACTTTGTGTTTTTAACCTTGGCACATGTCAATCAAAATTAGGAATCTGTAAGAAACAAGACCTGAATAGGTAATTAGAGCATTAAATTCTAATAAAAATAGTTTAAATTTCATTTAGAACCATAATGAAGTAGGGGAAATATGATTTTATGAAGTTCTGGATTTCTAAGAGTAAGATGCAATTTAAGAAAATTATAGATTGCCACAAAATTGGAACATATGTCAAATAAAAAAGAAAATTAATAGGAATACGGTGATATAAATTATTTTGCAAGGGATTAAATAATTTTCAAAATATAGTCAAATAACTAAGTTGACCATTTACTTTCAGAAATCAATAACAGGAAAACAAATAGAGTTAGGAGGAAATTTATCATACACAAGTATTCCGAAATATCAGTACTAAATAATAGATCAGACTAAAATATGGCACCTTGGGAAAAAAGAAAGAAATTCTTCCTGGTTGCGAAGATATTAATAGCCGGCCATCTTGGACTCTATACCAGCAGACACACTCCACGCGGTTTGGACATTAGCAGAACTTAAAACATTTGTCCAGTTGTATTTGGAGTTAGTTGCACATATTCTTTAGGAACCAAGTGCAACTTAGAAAAATTTCAAAGTGCCGAACAATTCTTATAAGCTCACTCTTTTGAGGTTGCATATAGTTTCCACTGAGCTACCAGGACGCTCAGTTTAATATTGTAAGAGTAAATGCTTCATTGTCAGTGAATGTTTGTTGAAGGGTACCTTGCAATCTTCTCTAAATTTTCGAAGTTTGATTAAACATGCTTCAAGGAGTTTTTGTAATCTGATACCAGTTTAAACTCAACAAAATTTTGAAGAATACGTTGTGTGATTTTCAACAATCACTTTTTAATTTTATATAGCATCTCTGTTGCAGCGAAAGTATTCAAACAGATTGGCGACTGTCTTAAGAGCCATGCAATCTTCAATAGGTATCAGGTTATAACCAATTGATAATGACAAGAACTTTCATATCACAATGTCAGTTTAATCATTACCACTATTAGTGACAGAGATACCAAAACCATAAAATCTGGAATTTTTGACTACCTGTCCGCGCATCAAGCAAAAACAGACAGGGTCAAACCAGGGCGCTTGCCTCAAGCAGCAAATTTATATAGTGGAGACAACTTTTTTTAAAAAAAATAAATAAAAAGAAGTTGTGCTGCCCGGGTGGCGATACAAAGGATGGCAAGAATGGGGGCAAAAATAATGTTCGAAGGAGCGGCACTCACAATTTTTTCCCCGCCAGGGAAATTCCTAGATCTGCCACTGACTTAGAGATATCTTATGTCATTGACTGTAATATAGGATACTTTCATGTAGAGTAGTAAAAGCCAATCTGTGTATTAAAAAAAAAAAAAATACTGTCAGTCTACACATCACGCCAAAACTGATGGAGCCTAACGAAACTGCAGTAATATCTCATGTCTTGGATGTAACATAGGATACATTGCATCCAGATTAGTAATGTAGTTCCAATGATGTAAAGGTCAAAACTCTAAATTCTGAGATTTATGTTGGTTTGAGAAAGAGCTCCTTACATTAACAGTCTACACAAAAAAGTTGTAGGCACACGCTAGTAGAATCTATGAATTTAATAGTCACAACTGAAATGATTACCATGATTGAATACAAAGAAGTCCAATATGTCAAGAGGTTATGTTCCAGGCTTATCTTCGGAGAAATGAAACGAACTAAAAATAAAATAAAAAAATCATGTTAGAAGTGATGAAAAAGGTGTGGCCACAGCTATAGATAACAGTTTCCATCTCCATACTTTTAAAAATTATAATAATGCTACCTGCTATTTTTCATAGATTTTTGTCCCTGATACTGAATCATTGCATAGTTTGTATCCATTAATGATGAAAAATCAGACTTATGTACATAATGTTTGCTCTATTCTCAAACCCGGTTTATCCATATTGTTTTTCATCACAATTTTAGTTAAATAATGGTTGTCACAGGCTTTGCTACTTGGAATAAAATGTATACAGTACAGTATCCAAAAATTAAATACATCAATCATATCGCTTTTGTTCAGCTGATTATAAGGTTACAATGCCAAATCGAGTATGTATTGCTTCGTGATTAAATACTGTATATTGATAAAAATTCTTTCCGGGTGTTCTGTCGGATAAGTTCTTCTGTCCAAAACGATGTTTCGAGAGCTTCCTATGCTGTCTTCATCAGGAGAACTGAAAGTCGAATTTACTACTGTGACAACAAATCACCAATTCTCAAATACTTTGGGGGGGGGGGTGACTGATTAAAATCTATGAATGCAAAAATAAATATGAAATAAAATGCATACAGAATATTACTTGAAATATTAAATACATCAATTATGTCACTTTTCTCAGCTCATAATAGGGTTACAGCTACAAATCAGTTGTGTACCACTTTGTAATTAAATCCTGCATACTGTGAGGGGGGAATAATCAAAATATATTCATGCAAAATAAATAGGAAATATAATTCTTAGGGAACATCCATTAATTACGTGAGATGAAATGAGGGTGGGGGGGTGGGGGGGGGGCCGGCGAAGTCTCATCCGAAACGCGAAAAGTGGGGGTCTGGTTGCCCTTCGAAGCATGAGACCTTTAGAGTTACGAGGTCTATTAGTAGGGGGGTCTCCATCAAAATCTCACATCATTTTAGAGGTGGAGGGGGGGTCGTACCAGACCTCATGAAGTCTCACCAGAGGGGGGGAGGGGAGGAGGGTCCGGAATTCAGGAAAAAACACCTCACGTAATTAATATATGTCCCCTTAAGGAATATTACTTGAAGAATTAAATACATCTATTATGTCGCTTTTGCTTAGCTCATAATTGGTTACAGTGACAATTCAAGCTTACGCCAGTTACTAATAATAATGATTTTTACTTGCGTTTACAGAATTTAAATCCTCCAATGTATGTAGAAGATGGACAAAAGCACTTAGGTGGGTGGGGACAACTGTTGGAAAAGCAATAATCAGCAGACATCCTCCTCATTCGACTGGCGGGATGAGATGTCGTGTCCTCAAAGAATACCGCCGCATGGCAAGCAAATATTTTTGAGACGTAAAATATCATACAGAGCACTTGTGAAATCTTGCACACTTTTTACCAGTTTCACTATTATGTCAGCCATTTACATTTATTTGTCACTGTCACACAGATAAGGGACTGTGCACAAACTACGTGGCTCGGTCCGGGGGGGGGGGGGGGGGTTGGGGTTGGCTGGAAGGCTACGCTGGGCTATGAGGGGGGGATTCTGGGCCAGGTCATGTAGCTTTCCTTTCATAACATTTTTCACAGTTAAAATGAGGAACAGAAGTCGCAACAGCAAGTGAATATTTATTTCCCTCAGTTAATTATCTCTGAATGTAATTTGCAATAGTCTCACAAGATAAAACAGTAAAAAATGTTTTCGGGAATCAAAAGGGAAAAAAGCCACGTAGGGCTACGTGGGGGGGTTTGCAGGAAGCCAAAATGGAGCTACGTGGTTTATGCACGCTCCCTAAGTAATAATGCATTGCGTGCGTGCACACACACACACACAGCAAGTTTTTACATAGTTTAAGAGCTTGTTAATGACAAATCTATCAATCCTACTCCAACTAGGTAGGCATACAACTTTATGTTTAAGTCAAGTGGAAGAGCTATAGTATGCTTCACGACCACAAAACAGTGATATATAAATTTAGCAGACCTCTCGATCCCAGCCACCAGATCAATAAACACAAGATGGAATATCAGAGGTCCTTCTGTTTCAACCCTAATGTTGCCATTTTGGTACTCCCAAAAATCAATCCAGAGGAATTCTGGGATGATACAATCAAAAAAGTATTAGTGCCAGCCTAACAAAATTGGGAATTTTTTTTTTTTTTGGGGTTGTTTGGTTTCTTATTGTGCCCAATAGAAAATTATTACTTAGTGACAGACATGAAGTGTAATTCATTCACGGAATGATAGACTTTTGACTTGCCATACATTCCGACTCTGTCGTGACTATACATAGTTCAATGTGAATCATGGAGCATCTTGGTGTAGCTCACATAAAGTAAAAAAAAAACCTGTGAAAATTCCTGGTTGCACCAGAATTCCAACCCCAGTAAATCTGGGTACTTTATCCACAGAGATACTAGTCTGCTCTGTTATCTATTAACTGCTTTATTGGCTTCTTCTGCAATTAAACACTTTGGTAAGGTACAAACAATGCCATAAAAGATGTTGGGGTTTAGAGATTTACCAGCCCATACTTCTACCTGAGACTATTGTAACACAAGCTAGCCATTAATAATAGCCGAGAGTTGCTTATAGATATTATTTAAAAGATCTTGCTCATTGACATCCATTATTATTGTTATTAATTAAATTTAATCGAGCAGCACATCCAGCTGGGTTGGTTGGATAATATGGAATAAAGATACCACAAAGAGTCAGCTTGTTACATACAGATATGGAAAAATGAAGTTTCCATATGATTATATAGTGGAGGAGGAATTGTAAATATTATGGAATGACACTTGTCAGTGAAGTTTATTGGACAGAACACATTCAGAAAGTGGAAGGATGAGGTATCAAAATTCTTCATTATGTGGTGTGGGTGATTACATGATGTACCAGAGAAGTGAGGGAAATGGGTTACAGAAACTTAATCAAACCATTGCTCAAGTATTGTGGTGAAGGATCAGACCAAAAATTTTAGATATCAAATACAGGAATTGGAGGAAGCACTAAGGACTGCAACTAGATTTGTGTATGGAAATTACTGCAGAGCACAATTAGTAACTGATACGATGAATTAGATGAGTTTGGAGTTATTGGAAAACAGGAGGCAGGAGAGCGCTCAGAGACTGTACGGCATATTTTGGTGATGAGGCTTCGATGGATATTTGTAGAAAAATTATGGGTGGTATGTGGAAGGGAAAAGATGACTATGACCACAAGCTGCCACTCAATTTGAGGTGTAAGGAAGTGAGAAAATTTTCTTTGGCTTGTAGGGGATTGTGGGATTGGGTAAATCTGAACAACTGAAAATGAAGAGTTTTTTAAATTAAAATTCAATTAGGTGCTTAGTGATATTGATTTCTAAGAATTTAAAATTTGTAGGGAAACAGCCACCAACACACATGCTTCATTGCAATTATAACACCACAAAACAACTTTTTTTAAAATCATTTACTTTTCTTTTTATTTGTCTTTGAAAACTACTTGCACCAGCTGCACGAATACTGCTTGTTTGGGATTCTTATTCACAGAATAGTTCTAATGCTTGAAAATAACCTCACTAATAAAATTCATTCAAACCTGAAAATGCTAAACGTATAGTAAACTATAATATTATTGGACTGTTTCATGAGCAGTCACTGCTCCAGCTATTTATTTCCACTTCTGCACGTCACTCTTCTATATGATTGACTGGCCACTTTAAATATTGCATAGTTATGTTTAATTTTTTTTTTGTTCAACACTGGCAAATAGGGGGTTTATTTATTCTATCCTAGTTACAGTTCAAAATAAAGTATTATTAATTACATCTTGAATAATGGTACAGTGAAACAGCCACTAAGCAATGAAAATAAGATAGGTTAAGGGAAAAAACACACCACTCACCACAGATGAAGGCAGGAGGGCCAGACATTTGGCCACCTACCTTCATCTCTGATAAGTACGGGTTATTTTCTGTAGCCTATCTTATTTTAATTACATAATATTTGCCTATGTCAAAGTCACCTAGCTGTCACAATCTTTAGCCTTACGAAATTTAATAGTTGTGTAAAAATAAAATGCAATTCATGTTAACATAAAATTAAAGAAATTTCCTCTTTACAGGCCAAGAAATGAAATCTGCAGAATTACCTCAAAAAAGCACAGGAGGTTAATTTTATTTGTTCAGAATGAAGAGATGTGCTGCCTTTGAGTACAAAGTTCCTTGTGAAGCTTTAAATGTTTGTGACCTTTTTTGAAGTCTGATGTTAAAAGTGTTATTCCCACCTTTCAAAGAAAGGAATTCTACATTGACTTTCAGTATTTCTAAGGAATATCTAACGAAAACATTCGTGAATGACAATGGTGTCAAGACTTAACATTCTTGATCAAGTCAAGATGTGATCCCAAGAGTGAGTCAGACAAGAACTTTTTCCATAACTTGTATTAGTGTATATATTGTTTTATATCTGTGTAATCCAGCCTCAGTAAAATATTGTAATGAACAATGTGTAACAGAAGAATGTATGCATTACATTATACATGCTTTATTGAAGAAGCTATCAGAGTGTTTATTAAGATTAAAGTACTGAGGATCTTTTAATATTTTTAAAATATGTAAGATATGTGGTAATATAAATCTTTTTGTTTACAAAAAGTGTTCAACAATCTCGATCTGTAAATTTCCTGGATTATATTTACAGCCATTGTGTATTATATTATATAGGATTCATTGTGTAACCTGTTTTTTTATTAAAAATGTAAAATTTAAATTATTATATTATTAGAATTTGCATTTAGCTAAATGCAAATTCTAATATGTTATGAATGAACTGAGCTGTCTTCATGTTAATGCAACAGCATATACTTTGGTTGTTGTTGAAGGGATACAGTTTCTGTTACTAAATATGACAGAGAATTTCCAGGCAGAGATATCAGATATTCATTGGAATTGTTGTGACAGCAGACCTTTTACAAGAACATTATATATGCTGGCCTTGGTAGTGTAGTGGCTAAAGTGTTAGCTTCTTATGCCAATGATTGCTGGTGTGAAACCGACAAGGGCATGGGAGTTTAGTGTAAGTGTTGTGTGTATTTCGTATTTTCTATCATTTGTGTAAACAAAAAGCACTTGGAATTGCATTAATACAAAGGTTTGTAACTTAAAACACTGTAATTGCTTGCATGGTTATTGGACTGAAAGCCATATAAAAATACAAGAAGATAATATTAAACACCATACTAAATAAAATTTTAGTAGAAAGTCAGATTTTTTTTCTCAAGTTATGACTCTATTGTGTATAAGTGATGAGTATAATAACTTTTTTGTTAAAATATTGTTTTAAATTATTTACTTTTATGAATTTCCCATAAAATAAAATAAATATTGCTTTATATCTTTATTCCAAACAACGCATTTTATGGTGAAAATGCCAAATTTAAATAGTTTTTTTAGTTGAAAGTTTTATTGAAAAGCAACTGCAAAGAGCTTTTATTCAGCATTTCTTAAGTGTATACTTCATTTGCAATCATTGTTACACGTGTGAATACACTTTTGAACAGGAATTCACTCTCAAATTATTTTGTTGTTAAATAAAAGAATTTACATGCACACAGTTATACAGTTTTTTTTTGTCATTTGAATTCTTTATTTTCAGAGCCTTTTTTTCAAAACAAGATCAGTGACATGAAGTTGAAATTGTTAACTGGAATAATAATAATTATGCATGTTCAAAGTAATTAGATTCATGACTAATTTGTTCTTAACTTCATTCTCCTTAGTTTCATTCATGTGTTGCCTATTTGAAGAACAAAATAATATAATCCTCCTACCTTTAACTTTGGTGAGTGGGTTATTTTATCTTCCCTTTCCACACTAATATCATCTCACCACATTACTATCTACTCGTTTTTGCTAGTAATATAAGCACTTTTATTCACTTAACAGATCATTACTATACAGTTCTGGACGTCAAGAATTGACTGAGCCTGGCAGATGAGTGCTTAATGCTAGGATCTGCCTTTTGGAAGAGACAGGTTTGGTCCTTGATCTGACCATCCACATTCTGGTTTACCATGGTTTACAAAAATAGCTCCAGGTGAGTGCCTGGACAGTTCCTTGAAAAGGTTATAACTGAATTCTTAATCATTCCTTGTCCCCCCTTCCCCACAATCCTCTAGGTAGGTGCAGGATAGGGGGAAGATGGGTGTGCAGTGGCGTAGCTAGGTCAACAAGGGCCCCGGTGCAAAATTTATTTTGGGCCCTCAGGACAGACGGGCGACCTTTTTTTTGCTTTGTGTGCTGGTAGGGGCCCCCTGAACTGAGGATGAGGGCCCTTGAATTATTATTTAGGGGCCCCTGAGTAGTTTGGGGACCCCCTGAGCACAGCGAGGGCCGTTAGTGAGGGGCTCTTGTACTCTCAGGGGCCCCTTAGACGACGGTAGAGCTAAAAAAAAAAAAAAAAGGTCGCCAGTTTGCCGTGAAGGCTCGTGGGGCCCTCTTAACTGCGCTAACTGCGCTTGAGGGCCCCTAGAGATGCTCTTTGGGGCCCCTTGAGGTATGCTTGGGGGCCCCCTGAGCGTGAGGGCCCTGGTGCACTGCACCGCCTAGCCCCATAGTAGCTACGCCCCTGTGGGTGTGTAGGGAAATTGCCACTGGAGCCTGTGCTCCATTGCAATTAAATTAAAATTAATTAATTAATAACCTCAATGATGAACCATAAATTCCTAACAACAAATAATAATAATATTAAGAAAGATGAAATGGCATTTAAGTGATGCAAAACTAATCCATCACACTCTGATATTGAAGACTGGAGGATTGTGATGACTATATACAACTCACAAGACAAAAACAAATGTACAATATTTAGGTTGTATGGAGTATTTGGATAATTGGCAAGAGAGGTGTGCACATGACTGTATATCCATTCACACAAGCGAAATAAGAGAAGTAAAGCAATCAACTAAAGAAAATTGAGAAAATAGTAAATATTATTGCTTTATGGAATGGGAGAAAAGTTATTAACAATCGACAATTTGAGGTATGGTTTTCTTAAACCAAATTTAAATAAAACGGTTAACAATTGGATGCAAACAATATGCAATGTTTTGTAGTTAACACCGGAAAATGTCAATCAAATTTTCCAAAGAAACTGACAGTCAGTTTTTTTAGCATGCATCAGGTCTGAAAAACATTGAAGTAACTCGGTATTTATTACACAGAGGTAATAATCAATACACATTATTTCTAGAAGGTGATTTTTCGAGACAACCCATTTTTCTCTCTTCATACTTAACCAAAATCGATAAATGCGGTACCATTTTAAAGGTTAAATTCTCCACTTCTGAAGAATTATTAATTCGGACTGGCGCATTCCATCGTTTGTTTATAATTCGAAATTTTAGACCTAGATTTTTTCCCCAGGATGCTTCAATACGGGATGGGTCAAATATTGTACTTAATACCCTAAATATTTAAATTACTTCCTAAACACATTCAACAAATTTCGAAACGTACAATAATTCCTGCAATTTACTTGTTTTTGCAAGAAAATGTAATTTTGAAACATTTCAAGTTTTAACTAACAACATACAGATTTCATAATTAAATAAATCAACCATTTAATATAATTTGAGTTTACATACACCCTTTCTCCGAAGTATGGAATTTCCGCACTAGTGTTATTTATTCGATTAAAGCATGTTTAACTCGTTGCTATCTGACTGACATTGCGCCATCCCATAGAGATGTTGCATATCGGTAAGAAACACAAATGAAATTTCCTTGCAATCATCCTTTGGGCCCGTCCAGTAGGTAGAAAATTTTTATTAGAATTTATAGTCATTTGTATCATAACCATGTTACGACAATTCAATACTTACAATGGAAAACTTTGCGTCCTTGATGTATTTTGTAATGTGAACAAGTTACTGAAAACTAGCTGCACAAAACATATAATCAAATCATGTATTTTCAAATTGATCGCTTTAAAAACTTTAAAATCGCGTTTCATTATTTCTACTGTGGATTATAAATCTTAAAGGATCGATCTCGTCAATATTTTTACGGAATTAAAAACCAAGGGTTATGTTATTTGAAGTAATATTTTTTTTGTTTACGTAAACTTTATAAGGATTTCAGTTGCCGGCTCTGATAGCGGTTATGGGTAAGTTTACAGATACTCCGTACAATCATTTGCGCTGGACAAGCAGTACCACACAATCTGCTGTCAGAAATGCGTGATTTACATAAAAAATTAAATGAGTATAAAAACGGATTCAGAATTCCGTCAGTCTTGGTCTTTGTGTCGATGACACGTCCGGGTAACTTCAGGACACGCATCTCCCCCGCAACACGCCACACGCGCACTTCGCATTCAGGCACTGCACAGGGTAGGGTAGGGGAGCGGTCGGTTTGTACGAAACGGTTTTCCCCCCTCACTGAACTCACAAAGTGGAATACGGTGCGAATGTCTTCAGCTACGTGCAACGCTGAGCAACGCAAACCATTGCCAGGCTAGGAGAAAAAATGCTAAGGAAAGTGCAATTAGATGATTGAGGAGACTGCCACCGGAGCATGTGCTCCATCGCAGTTAAATTAATTTCAATTCAACAAATCCACCATTACAAATCAAACAACGCGGATAAAATGGCCATTGCACGACATTTATCTACAACCGGTCGTGACATCGAATTCGAAAATACCAGACTTCTTTTGAAATAAGATAAGTTGTGGCCAAGGCGGTTGAAAGAAATGCTAGAGACTGCTCTGATAATATTAACGCGGACAGTGGTCTAAACTCTAAAGCATCATGATGCCCGAAATGATTTGCTGCGTAGCGAACAAATCACAGCGCGACCCCCACCGAGCCACCCAATCACGTGATAGCTGCGTTCTCACTGGCGGGACCGATCAAACCTTCCAGAAGACTGGACGATCCAGACTGAGCGCTAGTTGTATTTAGTAGAGCGTGTGAGAAACATCTCAACGCAGTTTTCCGCCATGGAAGCAAGTTGGCCCAAGGGGCAGCGAAAATGGAAACATCTTTACGCTGAGTGATTCCATGATTTAAATAACCGTATTTAATAATTCCTAAGCTAACGATAGAAGGTGTTGCTCCAGAAATGAGACATTTTAAATATTTTTCTGAGAACATATCTCTGTATAGATACCTAAGAGAAGCGAAAACTTTAACTGATAAAACATAATTTACTTAATGTTAATACGGGAATGTACTTGATGTAAGCGTAAAACTTTTGAAGCTTGCCCTTTGTAGTGAAGTGACAAGAGCCTGCAGCAAGGGAACACTATACGCAGGCTAGAAGTTCTTACTTGGATTGTCTATGCAGAATATAATATTTATCACAATACCTAACTGACCTTGAACCGCTTTTGTTAACTGAACGCACTATAAGATGTAAATTACATCGTAAAGTAGATGAAATGTCCTTGGAAGCTTAGAGATTCCAAATAGATGTCTCTGATACTAAATTGTATTCACTCTTTCAGTTTATTTTTGTAGTGCTTTTTCATCAGCTCCAATCTCCAGGAAGTTAAAAGAAAACCTCTATCGCTTGTGGTATTTTGATACGTGAAATTTTTGGAAGTAAATCAGATCTACTATCAAAAATAAAGGGGAAAAACAATACGAATATCCACTTTCCAGAATACATCTATCAAAGTACCTTCGAGAAGTGGGCCTCAACGTCAGATAAATCTAATATAGAAGACAAAAGAAGCTAAAATATAAGAACGTTGTTATCAGCTATTATTCTAGGAAGAAGTTGGTTTGGTCAGTCCAACGCTCCGACCTATTTATCTACCCGTATTTACACAAATGCTCATATGTATTATAGGCATACTGGAAGTGGTGAATAGATCTGAACATTCAGCTTCGAACTAAAATCAACAGTGTCATGTTAATTCGATGGTCAGTCAGCGGGGCTAACTTTCTGCCAATTAAACCTGTTAACTCGTGTTTTTTACTAAGCATCGCAATAATCCTATTACCGCTTCATTGTTTATACTTCTAATAACTTATTTAAATACATTAATTTTTTCTCTTCTCCTTCTGTTGCAGATTTTCCACACTCGGATTTTATACTAGATAGTAGCATACGCGGTCTAGCATATACTGACTTCCGAAAAGAAACAAAATCACAAAATTCAGGAGATATAGGATGATTTAGTATGAATCATATAATATTTTTATGACAAATATGTCGGACAAACGTTGAAGGATATATACTGCTGTTTCACATATTCCTCTGACGCTAACACTTCTTTCGTCCGTACAGATTGAACAGTGTGCTTCTGCAAAACTCTTTACGGTAGTAGTGACAAAAACCCTAACGATCAAAACGTATGTATGGGAAATAAGAAGTCCATCAATGCGTTCTGGAATGAGAGGGATTTAGTTTTTAATTAGTCTGACATCCAGCTAGCAGGCTGTTCTGGAAAGCTAATAGCCTCACCTTTCACAAGCCAGGTACATATTGCCAGTCGCGAACAAGTACCTGCGATTTAATTGTTTTGTACTTCATACAAATAAAATTTGAGGAAACTGCATATGGATGTAAGGAGCACATCACAGAGAGAATTCAGCTGAATTTTTTTCTGTCTATAATTTTCCGCTTATACACTTTTTAACTGAACAAATAACTGACGTGAGTTTTAGACAGTAGGAACGTCGTCACGTAGTCAGTTAATTGTGACAACTCGCATACTCTGTTACATTGAGATATCGTTCTGCGACAGGAAAAACCTAAGAGTCAGTTATAATGCACCCGTCTGAATTCTCAAATACAAGGAACAAGTGCGAGATAATGTGAATATACAGGGCGTTTGCCGGGAAACGCTACCCTCCCAGTCTGTTGCCGTCGGCAACTTGCTGGGACAGTGGGCCAGCAACTCCCGCCACACAGCTCCGTGAATCACCGCACTGTAGCTAGTTTGTGATTTCAGTCTCTTATTAATCAGTGTTGTGAATAAACGTTTCTTTGCGGTTTGGCTGGTTTGGGGCTTCATACTCTTACTAATCTGTACCGTGTTTGAGTGTGAGTAAAATTATGGTACGTTACGGTTTGCAACAAAGAATATTTCTCTACGATACATATGTGAAGAAGTAGTCGTTTAAAAAGTGTTGCAGTAAGTTTCGTCGCGAATATTCTGGCGCTTTACTGCCAGCTAAATCAACAATTCTGCGTCTGGTTAAAAAGGTAAGAGAAGCGGGTTCATTTTTTTAACAAAAAGAGACTGTCGGTCAACTGTATTCTCACAGAGGAGAAAATTGACGATATCGCCTTTCGACTAGAACAGTCACCCAAAAAATCATTAAGTCAGTTAGGGCAGCAGGCAGGCGTATCTAAGACGTCAGCTTGGAAAGTAACAAAGCTAGTTCACTTAAAGCCGTACAAAACAATTGTGGTGCATAAAATTACAGAAATAGACCAGGGGCCTAGGATTAGATTTTGCAATTGGTACCTGCAGGGTGTCCACGATGGCACTGTTGATCCGCAACTGACGTCACATTTAAATGCTTAGCACATACAAGTTTATGAAGCGTAATTATCCGCGGCCGACGGTCGAACAATGCCGGAAGCTGACCGCTCGCTCGCCGGGAGAAGTTTCTTCCTTGTAGCGCTAACAGTGGGTAGCGTTTCCCGGCGAACGCCCTGTATTTTACTACTCCTTCGGAAAAGTGCCTGACTTTAAACGTCTTTTATTCGCTTAACTGTGAAGTCGCTTTGTAGCGATCACCTGCATTTAGGCAACCATTTGGTCACAACGGTAAGCGGGTCTGCCAAACACAAGCTGCAAGGGGGCTGCCCTTGAGAGGGTTCGTCCGAATGTAAACAACGTTTCGTACCACTTTTAAACCCTTTTCACAATTTTTTCCAAAGCCGTAGTGTGCCTCTTATATATATGAGTTGTTTCATTTCAAATTTATATCGATTTACGAGTATTGGTATTATAATTTCTTCTTTCGAATTTTTGTCAGAAATGTTGAGTAATATCTATGTGTTGTTTCTGTCTCTTTATACCGAATTTTTATATATAAAAAATAGTAATTTATTTTGAGAATACAAACAAAATTTTCGGTCTTTGAATACTTTTTCTAAGTGGTACAAAATGGAACTGCAGTATGTTTTCACGATATTAACATACAGTTGTACCATTCCTCTATATGAAACTTCGTTCAGTGTATTATTTTACATCAGGGTCACTATAACTAATCCTTGACATTAAATTCCAATGCTGGTCAGCTGATCTTCTATATAGGCGATAAGTAATTTATTAAAATCCAAAAGTCTGCTGCGCGCATATGTAGATATTACGAAATAATTTATCGTTTCTTCGAGAGACAAGCTATGGTATACATATCATATCGTTCTTAGGGTGTTTTTTGGTAGAGAATTTAATAAGACGAATGGGATGTATTTCTCAGTTTTTAATCTTTCTTAATTACATAATTAACAGAATGGAAAGCAAAATACACATTGTTATAAAATGCTAAGTTTTGAATTAGCAATTCTCAGTTCAAACTTTAACACAATAAATACTCATCGGAATTGCTGCCCATTCATAAACGCATCCACACTAAAACATTCTTATGGAGTGATCTGAGCTGCTAAAGCAATCAAACTATTTTGATGAATGGTTTGATATTGCGCATCTGTCGGTTTCATCTCTCAGATTATTGTGGTAATGTCCTTCATTGCACAGTTAAAAAAAAAAAAAAGATTTATACTGTAAGACTGTTATTTCAATGGAGCGAGTGTTCTCTTCCCTAAATTGTATGAACAGTCGGCCAAGATATTCACTGAGCGGTGACGGCTCCACAATAGCCGTCCGTACCTTGAGGTCACGCTTAGATAACCTGAGGGAATCGTGAAAGACCTCCCACTATAACGACACTATATCGTTAACTTTTACGTCAAAGAAACGGCGGAAACAGAGCTGTTTGTATTGTATTCTGACTTTTGTACAAAGTAATGATTTACTGTGACAGAAAAGAAGTAGCATAAAATTTGAAATGCTTTCTGTAAACGAAGGAAACTACTTATCAGCCACTTCCTTATCGTAAGAAACTAGTTATATGTTTTAGCATCAAATTAAACGGTGAGAAGGAAGAGGGGATACGTATAACCGAGTATACAGAGGTCGCGACATCGACGTGACGCTAGATAGACATAAAATCGAATATTTGTGCTCTTTCGACTCTTCATATCGTTGATAACTAATGCAAGAGTAAGTGGGTAAGCATAAACTCTCAACAGTGTATAATCTTCCATTGAGTAAGGGAGCGAGCATAAACCACGTAGCTCCATTTTGGCCTACTGTGAAACCCCCCCCCCTCCTCCCCCCCCCCCCCCCCCCGTAGCACATAGCTATTTTCCGTTTTGATTCCAGAAGATATTTTATACTATTTTCTCTTGTCAGACGATAGTAAATTATATATGGAGATAATTAACTGAGGGAAATAAATGTTCACATGCTGTTGTGTGTTCTGTTCCTCATTTTAACTGTGAAAAATGTTATGAAAGGAAAGCTACGAGGCCTTGTTCGGAATCCCCCCTCCCCCCACGTAGCCTTTCAGCCAACCCCCCCCCCCCCCCAACCGAACCAAGTGGTCTGTGCACGCTCCCTAAGTATATCACTGCAGGCACGTCGCATAGTACGTTTTTCGTTGTGATCGTAATTTATTGGTACTGCTGAGACATTAGGTTCAAATTCTAAAGACAGACGCAATTTACAAGGGAGCAAAAATATTTTTCTTAGAAACGTTAGGGTTTTCTGGATCTTCGATGACGATTTCATTACAGATGGGATGGGATTATGGACAAAAAAACTAGAAGAAAATAAGCCGGCGTTAGCTTCCTGTCATTTCGGAAAACTACAGAAAATCCAAATCTTGATAACCGGGCGGGGAATCGAACATAGGTCATCCCACATATCAAGGCTGAACATTACCAGTAAAGAAAAATGCTCAGTACTTGTAGCATAGCCATATGATAGAGGCTGCTTCCAAAGCCGGTGGCAGGGAGATCGAGAACCGGCTGTGCTATTTGGAATACGGCCGAGTGGATGTTAAATTTCCCGCCGGTCCGTGGGAGTACCGTGGAAGACCCCGGAGTGCATGCCGGCTACCGGAAGTCAATTAAAAACGCCCACGAACCCAACATGTGGCACCCACTAGTTTTCCTGGGGCAGCCGAGCTCATCGGGCACGCCACCCATGTGCGAGTTTTTCTCGAACTCCCTTTTTTAATGTTGAACTATTTTCGGTTAGAGATGTGAAAATGCGAGTGTGATTTATAAAGGATTGTTAATGTGAACCGTTTTTAACTGAAGATTTGCAACCTTCGGGTACATATATATATAAAAGTCCGATGAAATATATGATCACGACTGGTGAGGGTAAAGATTTAGAACTCTATTAAACTTACAAAAGTTAATTTTGTTATTCTTTTTTTGTGTGATTCTTCTTGACACTGTAAAGTGTGTTAATAAGCTGAATCACTGGCGACCGCGTCAGCAGAATTTGCTGCTTCAAACATTTTCGTAAAATGTACTAAATCCCACCATCCGCGAGCATTAGTGTTCTCTACCAAGAGAGAGAAATGCGACATACTTTCCCTCCATTAGGGTGGAGATCAATGTCAGGCTTCATGATGACCGTCTCCCGAAATGCGTTAGCAGGCATAAGAGTTCCTGACTGTTATTACGAACCGAGCCTTTGCGCTAAGATAATATTCGGGACTGGAAGTCGGTAGGATCCGGGTTCGATTTCCGTTCCGGCATTCCGTATTTCAATTTTCCATGGAACTTCGAAATCACTTCATGCGAAAACCTGGAAGGTTCCTTCAAAAATACGTCGACCGATTTCCTTACCATTCCTTTCCAACAATTCTCCTCCGACTCTCATAGCTTCATCGGCAAAGACCCACAAAGCTAAGAGAGAAAAAAAGTCTTGCCAGTGCGTGATAACCAGTTTGCGTTCTGTTCCAGAGCCAAAAAGCAAACAGCGTGAAATGCGGAAGACAGCAAATTGACCGCCAGACATTACGTCTTCATTCCGTGGACGAATCACGCCGTCACATGCAGCGAATTTATAATATTTTAAGGACTTTAAGCAGGTAAGAAAAAGAAAGGAAGTTCTTGATCTAATGGACAGTTGTCACCTAACAACGAACCATTCTGCAATCAAACTCAAATGCAATCAAAAATTACCTTCTAGACTGAAACAGTCTCTTTTTCACTTAGACGTGGTGAGAAGACCGCCGCCCATACTGAGAATCTTAATACGATACGATAGAATAATTCAGGCAATGGGAATACATCGCGTTATGTTAACTTGTCCGTTTGAAGAATGCGAACTTTCCTACTCAGTCTCCATCCAAGCGCGAGGAGTTCGTTTCTAGTCGCGCCAGCAGCCTGAACGTTAAGCGATGATTTAACTTCTAGACTAGGCGGAAGACTTCGATAGTTGCCCATATCACCTATTGCCTCTGTTGCGTGCTAGGCAACAACTCTAACCAAGGCTTATTTATGAGATATCTTTCAAACCATTTCAAAGATATGTATTGCATTCAGAAAAGTGTTATAGACAGTAGTTTTGTCTGCATCTGTTTTCCTACAAGTAATAATCAGCACTATTTACCTTCTTGAAAGCCTTTTATTCCAATAATAATTAATTAATTCACTATTACTAAGTAATAATGGTACAACAGTTCTCTATGCTAACGTCACAGATCTTCAGTGAAACTTAAGATAATTTCGTTGAGACACACCCATGTATGTTTTGTCACACTATCTGCATGCAAAAGTTGATGGCTTTACATCTAAGAACATTCCACAATTTTTCATGAATTTTATCTCAGTGATATATATAAAGGTTTATACAGCTGCACCTTCCCATGTCATACAAGGATCAGGAATTCCTTCAACATTACTTTTTCCGTTTTTGGAAACTCCTGAAATAGCTCAGCTAACAGGAAGAGAAGTAAGGATTTATGAATTGCATGATAAGAGCTTGAAACAGTATGATTTGCATGGGCTATTGCATCGACCATGAAATGTTATATTGTAACGTTTTGACATCAAACTATTACTAATTGAAAACCTAACATCAATTTCTTGCATGGGCTATCAGCTACAGCTTAAAAGTCATTTTACTTCTCGCCTACGTCAAAAAATCATAATAACTGAAAAACAAAAAACCGCGTTTGGTGCGTCTATAAATTCACAGCAACATTCAGAAAGAAAAAGAGATAAAATTTATTTTCATTCTATTTTGAAGGATGTGTATATCTGTGGCGTATTACTAATGTAAGTGTAAAATAGAAATTTCAGATCCTGCATGGAATTCTGCTTGTCTACTCTCACATTTTTACTTAAGGATATCAAATTTAAGGTTTTAAAATACTCGCAGACTTCCATCAACCCAGCTGCACGAGGCGAGGGCCTTGCTGTTCGTATAGCTGGGGTCACTCGCTGCTTGGTATGCTCTCGACCTTTTAGTGTCAAGGAAGTCACTCAGCTCTTCTGGGAGTCATGATCGTGTGTCGGTCGAGCGTCTCTCGTTATCACAGACGACATGCAGGGTCACTGGAATACTCGTAATGAATATAAAGAAGCGCACATAACTCGTCTACAAGGACACAATAGTAGCAGCGAGTTCCGTTTTCGTGGCTTCAACTTCAGTGTGTGGTATATTAAAACAAAAATCAACTTCATGGCGTATAAAACAGATTTACGAGTAAATTCGAAACATGTGTGGATGCAACTTGACCTAGGAAAGTGATTTGGCGATTACGTAACGTTGTGTGGTGGGGCGGGAGGGAAGGTGAAAAGAATACACAGATAGGCAATCCCCAAATCCACCAATAGGCCAAGTTCTGCAGTGCATACCAAATTAATCACAAACCGTAAACATTTTAGGAGGTATTCATAGTTATTTCTGGAAGAGATGTCTACATATGCAACAAAATTATCGACTTTAGACAAACTTCTAAAAATTATAAATAAAGGTTAAAAAGGCCGGAAAACTTAGTAATGAGAAATATCCTAGTATGCTGAAACTATTTTGAAAATTACATAAAAAATGTCAGAAACTAAACAACATTAATGTGTACGGTACGGCTATATATCCGTCAAATGGGGTATCGGAGAAATATCTTCGTCACCTGGTAACAACACACCAAATAAAATAAATGCCGTTTGATATTCTTCGAACTCTTCATTCCAAACCATTCAGAGCGAATGTACAACGCAGAATGGTGACCTTAGTATCTATATGGTCCCAGATTCACATTTAGTAGGGAAAACATATATTAAAGAAACGAAATTGGCTGGTTTGTGATATTTCTAACAGACACTGGTTCCAAAATTATTTTAAAGAGACACAAAAAATTGGGATCTACTACCAAGAACTACAAAACAAAATTATTGGTTTGTTCAGGTGGTGTTCCAACTGCTAACTGCGGAAAATCGTCAGTAATCATTCTTTAGAAATTACTACAGTCGTTAAATTCATTTTAAAGAGCCATTGCAAGGTATATTTAACTGTTCAGGATAGGAGGCAAGTCTGTCTAACTTTAAGCTTCGTGTTTAGAGTTGATACTATTGAAAACACTGACCGACAATTCTCTAATAACGTGCGGGACAATCTTTAGCACTGCAAAATACAGCTACTCGACGTGGGATGGACTCAGTAAGTACCCACCAGTGTATGCTATGTTGTCTCGATGTCCGCTCATAATTACGTGGAAGTGATAGCTGCTTGATCAACGACACTAACGACTCTGCAGATCGTATTGCGAATACGCCCCAGGGGATTCCCGTGTGCCAATTGGGGAAGACAAATCATCTGCTGGAATTTTCAAGAATATTCGTAAAACCAGTAGCGCAGTACATAGGGACCAGGTGACACTACACTTCCTACCATTATCGGATTACGTGAAGTCCGCAAAGGACTTAAAATAGTCTTGAGGAAGTTGAGTATTACGATATCCTGCCATAGACCGTTTCAAATTGACCGGAGAGTTTAACGCATGTCAGGTAAACACGCCCACAACTACATAGTCATGTAAGTTGCCTTGCTTGCGACATGGATCCATGGCCTATCGAGGTTTGGGCACATCAGAATCCTGCGATTAATGATGCGTTCCCACGGGCAACGTGACTCACCGGACCAAGTTGACTAGGGTCGAATGCGATTCAGGTGGACAGCTGATGCCGACGGCATACTGTGAGTAAAGGAACCCGAGTCTTCTGCTACCATTTGTCACGCCACGGACTGCACCAGTTGCAATAAAGACCTGAGTGAGTTCTAAAAATAGTTTTAAATTGTCAATGCTTGATATAAATTTAAAGCTACTTTGTCAACATATATTTACTTTTGAAAATATTATTATTTACGAATTGACATATTGGATCACACAAAGCCTTAATTCTCAACATGGTTTGTAATTAAGAATTTGTCTGATGTTTCCACTGTGTGATTAGGTCTAGGGATTGTCAGTTTCTGGAGCAATTAGAGTGGTGGGGGGGAGGGGATGGAGCTTAAGTGGTGTCATATGTCTGCAATTCCTATTATACATCTTTTCTATTATATATTTATTTTTGTTTGAGAAATGTGTAGTTTGTGAGGAGGAGATTTGAGACCGTGTCAGAATTCACCTAAGCAATTGCGGTACGCAGGGACTAGGACTCGAACATTGTCCCGTTGTACCTCCCCTATCCAGTGTGGTAGTGTCTTAACGCACGCAGCCAAACTGGCGGGTATTTTTGAAAATATATTTACATAACTATAACTACTTTATTGTTAGATTAGCCAGAAATCAACGCATACACTAGGAAACTGATACAACAATTCCCTTCAGTTCTTCGTATAAACAACAATGTGAACATTTTGCAGGCTTTTCCGTTCCTATTATTTTTTTTCTGCTTAACGTCTCTTAACAGCAAAGTCTTTAGAGACGGGAAAGGATGGGGGGGGCAAGGAATGGGAAGGAATTCGGCCATGGCCTTTTGAAGAAGCATCCCGGCATTTGCCTGGAGTGATTTGGGGAAACCATGGAAAACCCAAATCTGGATGCCCGGGCGGGGATTCGAACCGCCGTCCTCCCGAATGCGAGGCCAGATCGCTAACCGTTACACCACCATTCTCGGTAGTTCCTATTAAATATATTGTTTAATGAGATATCGTATATACAGAACCAAGTCAGTTTATAACAACAGTCAGTGAACCTTTTCCTTAAGAGTTTGCTATCGCGTACTTTTCTGTATAAAACTCTTCGCACTATTTCTTCCGATTCGAACAATAACATCCTTCTAACTTTTCCTTTATGTTCAGCGCTTATCCTGAAATGATTTAAGATGGCGTAATGTTCGTAACCTCTATAACCGGATTTGTCAGCTTTTTCCTTTTTCTCTCTTCTACTCTACCGGGAAGCCATCTTTCCTTATTTATTTCCTTGACAAAGTTTATTCAACACAGAGTAAACAAAAACAGTATTACTTTCTTCTTTTGGTACTGTCAGTTTGTTGGCGTTAATGATTTTCACGAGAATCCTGCTTCTATGTAGTTTTAGAGTAACTGTTATATCTTGCCATTCGCGGTTTCCAATATGAAAAAATTACTGAGGTCAACAGAAATTTCTTAAATTGTATATATGTATAAATCCTCTTAACTATGAGCGAAAATACATTTATTCCTTACGTCTTGGACCGGTGGTAAGGAACGGAAAGGAATTAGGTCATGGCCTTTTTGGAGAAACAATCTCCGTATATGCCTGGAGTGATTTAGGAAAACCATGGAAAACCGAAATCTGGATAGCCGTCCGGCGATTCGAACCTACATCCTACCAGAGGCGAGGCCAGATTGTATTTCTCGCTTCTCCAATTTATTTAACGCTCTCGATCCGAATGTACAGTACATTACATATCAGGCGAGTAGTTTGACTATTGCTTAGTACGTAAATGAATTCAAGATTTATCTCTTTCAAGATGAGTCTGGGAGAATAGTGCTTAGGACGAAGCTCTGACGGGAACCTTGACGATTAACACAGTCCATGAAAAGAGACAACTGATCCTGATGGGTCGTCGGTTAACGCTCGCGTCTTGCATTCGGGAGGACTCGGTTTCAATTCCAGTCCGGCTACCCTGATTTCGGTTCCTTCCCGTACCTTGCCCCCAGTTCTTTCCCGTTTCTAATGATCCCGATGTCGACGAGGACTAAAGCCCTAAGCTAAAAAAGTATGTGCACCAAAAAAATTGACAACTTGGAGTCTAAATTATTTACATTAAACTGACATCATTGTCGGATAATCCCTCAGTTCACCTCCGAAGCGTGTCAAAGGGTGTCCTGATATTATGTGCTTCAGCTTTTTGTTTTTTAGTTTTACAGTCACAGCCTGCGAAGATATCTACAGTCATTTGTAGAGATAATCGTCAGATACATGATTATTGGTCTGGATCGTCCACATCTCTTCAGGTAAATTTGTTCCATTCGCTTCACCGGAGAAAAAGCTTTACAAGCACTTGAGACAAAAATGTCATACCAACTTGATAGATCACGGCAGCGTCGTGGCTAAAACACTGTCTCCATTTTGCAAAGATCTTCCTTTCGATTTTTTGTTTTGTTTTATGTTGTGGCTTCACGTCTCGGCGACGTCATTAGAGTTGGGAAGGAATTAGGCCATAGTGTTTTGAAGGGACCATCCCGAAATCTGGATTGCCAGACGGGGATTTGAACCCCCATCGTCCCGAATGCGATGCCACATCCTCTCAGCTCATCCACCACGCTTGGTCGCCCTATCGGGAACAGCTTATGGAATTTTTTGAATTAAGAATAGTGTTTCGTTTCGAGCAGGCAGTGCCAGGTTGAAATTATGTATTATTCAAGTAAGTCACATAAATAAGAGCAAAAATAAATACAAACATGTTGGATGTGTGACCTTGTTGGTAAAAGCCAAATTCGTTTCTATGTAGATAAAAATGAAAGAAAATAAATAGTCACAACCGAGTGTTTCAAAACGTTTTCCTCAGTAAAATTTATATGCAACAAACTCAAGGATTGCAACCAGTGGCAGAACATACAAGTTCCAACGTGACCTCAATTACCTGTTGACAGAGTTCCCAGTTGCCGCACTACCCGGCTGGGTCATCGCTACATCGGCAGCTTGACGTTGAATCGGAATCACTGAGAGATGGTGAAGTGCTTCACACTCAAAAGCAAAACTTTCGCTACGACAAACGAGTTCTCCCCCAGTCGGTATCTAGTGAGTGAGTTATCAGATTGGTAAGTACGAAAGCCGATTCTGGCATAAACACTTACTTTACATGAATGAACACGAGATTACGTATACCGATCGGCAGTTCTTTAAATTGATACATATGGAACTACTTAAATGTGACTGAATTAATGACGTCAGTAATACGGGCGCAATGAAAGCATAGAGAATTTGAAATAAATATTGAAATCCTAACATCTTATGCTACACCTACCGCGTAATGCTAATTAGAATTCTTATTCAGGCCGCCCGCGTCGCGATGATTGTGTAAGCAACTTAAATGATTGGAAAAAGTAAATTCTCGATACCCTATGCCGTAATACGTGAAGTCAGTTGTCATTCCAGTCCAGGCTGCATTCCAACCTAACCACAACCTCCGATAATATTGCGGGTCGGAAATAAAACCCGAATTTGCATTTATAACTACACTGTACCACGATTGACAGCTGACCTTACCGATCCTGTTATTTGAGTGATTTTAAGTTCGAGCCAGGAAAATCAGAAAGACACGCGCTTGATCCGCTGTCCCAACACTAGATTTCGGTTTTCCAATGTTTCCCTAAATTACTCCAGGAAATGCCAGAATGGTTCCTTCAAAAGATCTTGGACGAATTTCTATAATCATGGCCTGGTTCCAAATACCTTGATATTTGCAAGCCGTAAAGTTCTAACAAAAACGTTATCTGTGTATCTGCCGTGATATTATAACATATCGGTATGGCGTCTACATAGTAAATTCGTATGGTATTGTTAGCCGGGAGCCCCCTACGGTTTCTCGGACGCCTAGCCATAGAACTTCCCCTCTGTGAACCCGGCAATCCTACCGGGTAAAGCGTACCTACATATTTACGTGGAATTCGAGCTACCGAGCATCCTAACGTACTGCACACGAGCAAAGCTAGGGTTGAAATTTTATGTTAAGAACAAGTTAAATTTTTTTTATCAAACCCAGGGACCTCCAGATTCCATCTAAGGCATCCTAATGAATTGAGCCACTAAACCGCTGAATTTCCATTTACAAAGATGTTTGAGGCTTCTATGCTGAGATAGATCTACCTATTACACTTCAAGACATCTTCATTGGAGTAGAGGCCGCTTTACCCTGTGCCAAGTTTCCTCCCCGGTACTGATTCGACATCAGGCTGCGCAATTCTGGCCAATTCGGTTCGAGAAAGACTCCAATTTGATTGAGATTTGTACTCTTCTACGTAAAATTAGCGGACGTCGTATTGAAATGGTTTACCTGCTAAACTATACGCCAACCATCATTTATGCACATACATTTGATACGAACTCACGATTCACTCAAACAAAACCCATGTGGTTCCCCAGGAGCTGCTTGTGAAATTAGCCGTGTCGCGGCCTTGACCTCTCAAACTGACGGCGCGGAACGTGGCCACCGAGTTAAATGCACGTGCAAAGGTGATGGAGATTCTAAAAACAATCACTCAGGCTTATACACTAACACATAATGGACATTAATAACTGTCTGCTAAAGGAATAATGAAATGATAACATACCGACGAATGCAATCGGTTCAGCGAAAAATTCGATAAAGGAGTCAGTAATGTATCGTCCGTAATGAATTATTTGGAAGTGAATGAGATCACAAAATGAAGCAGTAGGTAGGCCGCTGATTTACACAGCTCACAATTCTAACCGTGGTAATCATGTTGTTACTTCAAGTGGTCGTCCGTTCATATTTCGGTCTTCCATCATTTTGAAAATGCAGAAATAAATCTTTCAAACGTCCATAACCGAATTCCTTCCCGTTCCTAGTTCACCATCCTCTACTGGCTTCAATAACGCCCACTAGCAATAAACACATAATTATCAAAAAAACCTTCCTGTTGCCGATAGAAAGAGTGTCATAACTATAACACTTATTGAGATCATTAACAAGATAAGATAGAACATGATAAAATTTTGGTTGAAAAAAGAATTTTTGTATAAAGGTGATTAAAAATTCATGGGTAACTTTAGATAAACGTTCATAAACTACAAAACATAAATACGCCAAAAACTTCAAATCGAAATGTTAAATGTCACACTTACAAGGCACCTTCCGATCTCGGAAATTCAGTTCAGATTGAGACATCGCAGCAGGGGCGGATCCAGGGTGAGAGGTTCATATTCATCTGATGAGCTATGGTTTTTGACTTTTTCAAAACGTTCCTCGTCACGGTTTTCATATTCATGAGCAAATTCTTCATCAATCACAAGTATTTTTTCAGCCAGCATGTCCATAGTACGTTTCTAAATTTCTTCACCCACCAACATGCTTCATTAGAAATTGAAGTTGAAGATTCCGATGTGGTCAAATTATTTTTAGTAAGCAAGCTTTATTAATAAACAACCGCATCTTTTAACCTGTGTAATGAATCTTCACTGATTTCATCTGCAGGTTCTGATACTTTCGTGATTTCTTCATTAACAGACATTTTCAATTCACAATATTTTGAAAATTCTGATAGTAATTCATAGTACAGAACGCTAGGATCTTTGCGAAAGTGAAGAATGAAATATTATCTTTAATTCACGTTTTAATTAGCTGTAACAGCCATTTCATAAATAAAACATTAATTATGATTTAATTAATAATATTTTAGGTAATTAACTTTATATAAAAATTGTTATAATTTTTAAAACAAATTTAAAAAAGAATCTACCCGAGGTAGCATGGAACCTGATCATCCCCGTGGCAAGCAAGTTCGCTATATACTCAACCAAATCGTCGTGCTGGCGTGGCGTAAAAACTGGTATATCAGCTGCGCGTTAAACTTTAGAGAGCCTTTTTTCTCAGAATCTCTTGCCTATTGCACTTTATTACTTTACTGGGTGGACACCGTTAGGGTATACTATTAACTTTGGAAGTCTTATCCCGAAATGAATTTCCGAGACCATAAGGTTCCCTTGTAAGTGAAACGTTTTCGTTGACAGAGTTACAAGGTTTGAAACATAAAGGTAAAAGAAGATAAAGCTAATATAAAATGTTCTCGGGCTTCCCACCGGGGGAACATGTCAAGGGAGCGTATATAAACGAAGTGACTCGGACTAGGAGGGAGGGGAGACGGCTAGAAAGCTACGCTGGACTACGTGGGGGAGGGGGGGAGGGGGAGGGAGGAGGTGTTCCGAGCCAAGCCACGTATCTTTTGATTCATATTATTTGTCACAGTGAAACAAGGTACAGAACACACAACAGCATGTGAATATTCATTTCCGTAATTTAACTATGGGAAACAATCCATATGAAATCTGAGAAGGTTCACTTGTTGGAAAATCCTCGAATTGCATAAGCTATGTTGAATTAGAACATTTAATACTCGTACATTCGAAGGCTACGTTACATTCCTGTATTAAGTTCAACAACCAGTCAAAACGTGCTGTCTTCCTTTGCCTAGGTTACAGGTCCGATTTCGAAAGAAGAATCACATCCATCCCATAAGTCATAAATACCGCTTTGAGTCGTTAATGATCCCTTTCCAAAGAAACGAATTGGCATCTAAAATGAAAGTAAATTTACTTAACTGACGAGCTTCGACTAACTAATAAAATAATTACAGTATATCGAACGTGAATTTTTCATATCCTGTGGATATGTGCCATTCCTCTTTTTAATTAGCAAGTCACTCATCAAATATGAGACGCATTTTCGATTGCAAATATCTCGATCCTTTGAACTTTGGCTACCTAGTATATCGAAATCATGTCAGCGATTTTCCTTTCTAAAATCTCAAATTATAGAAAATCGGTGGGAATAAAAAAAAAAATAAAAAAAATCGAATATGAGAAACCCGTTTCGAATATTACTTCTGTCAGTCAGATTAATTTCGAGCATACTGAAATATTTTGTGTCTTTCGGGAGAGTAAAGGGCAACACATGATCAGATGCTGGGATTTATACATTTCTGTCTCTCGCAGACTGTCCCAGTTTTATCGGCACACGTGACTTGAATTCTGTCAGTGGGTCACCAGGTCTGCTTTCATAAGTGAAAGCCGCAACTTGTTGCATACTGCGTCCTGCTTCACTTTCATTTTACTTCGTCTCAATCCTTTTTCTTCCATTTCTCCATTCATTTACGTCACCAGCGGCAAACTGATCTGCATTAACTTAAATTGGATTATTTGTTCTTGTCAGTGGTGTTGAACAATTATTGTACAGACCTGTATCGTGCAAGTATTTACTATTATTCTTGTGTGCAGTAGCTGAGCGATCCCATTCATGCCTACTCTTCCGAAGGACACAACAGGGGCCGCCAAGCTAAACATCCCCATCCGACGGGCGCATTACCATCAACAGCGAAGTATTCCCTCACTAAATACACACCGTGGAGAGGTTTGGTATTTAACCCAGGGCTTTGATGCTTGACCTGGTGACTAGGAATTATACACCACGGCCTGCCCTACTCTGGCGGACAGGCTCTGATGAAAATTTCTTCCACCTCCCGGACTAGAACCAGTTAACTCTGTGCCAGGCGCCGAATCTACCATCACATTGCCGCATCCAACTAAGCCAACAGGACGGGAGTGTAAAGTATATTTCAGGCTTTTTTTCGTATGGCTTTACGCCTCGTTGACGTTGAGGTAATTAGAGCAGGAAAAGATTGGGGACAAAGAACGGGGATGAATTCGGCCATGGTATTTTGAAGAAAGCATCTACGTATTCACCTGGAGTGATTTGGGGAAACAATGGAAAATCCTAAACTGGATGCCCGGACGGGGATCGAACCAGCTTCCTCCCGAATGTGAGGTGAGAACGTTAACCTTTCAGCCACCACGCTCGATCCTGTTTCAGGCTTTTAGAGAGTTAGGTCAACTGCAGATCATTCTGGTTAGTTGTTGGACACTTTGGACGCAAAGAAATCCACGATCGCATTGTACTCACAGCAAGACTTTTCTGGGTGTTTTAGTTCACATCTGGTAAGATTAATTTTCACCGGCGCTACTCCATTTCGAATATTTTCGAAATATTTCATAAGCACCTGCTCTTTTCTTTTGGTAAAATATTGTTAAAGCATTTATTTTGTAATATTTATTTAGCTAGTTTAGTGAGGTTGCATTCTTTGAAAATTCAGTACATTCTGAAAAGAAGGGTTCTATGTGCAGTGTCTTATGCGCAGTGAGACTAACAAACTCTCTGTCTGTTATGGATTTATTTTCGAAACCCTTCCAATAAACACAATAGACGTTTAGTACTGGCTTAACTCATGATTTTCCTGGTCTGAATCCGTCTTGTTGAGTGATCAGTTTCTGTTAAAGTGATTACATAATAAAGCTGATCAACAGATGGTAGAGGAGTAATCCTGGTAGTTAACTGTTAGGGGATTCTGAACCCTTGCCAAGTTTAAGTAGCGCTACGACATGTGATTTCCACAAAATATTTAGGGTTTTTCAAAACAAATAGTGAGGAACCATTTCATGGCACCATTTCCTCATTGTTTTAGTTATTCAGTTCAAAAGTCGGCGACACCTTCAGCATTTACATTTTTCATGTTTTGATAGCGGTTCGTTCACCAGAGTCCCGCTAATCCGAACCCCGGTAACGGTTCATCCGAACATGTCAAAAAATTAGTCTAAGTATGAAAAATGGTAAAAGAATTAAAAGACAGCTCATGAAAATAGTTCATACTGTAACGTTCCCACCCCTCCTGCTAATTAATTTCCGGCTAATTTATTTATGATTTATTATCAGACCTCTTTGATGAAGATTGACTGCATTCTTTCCATCCATTAATCCAGGAAAAAGGGGTGAAACAATTACAAATAAA